>JAACYO010019675.1:0-17373 GCA_011074415.1 Stictonetta naevosa
CTTTGGATTGCCGGCGATAATTTACTGTCTGCAAAAGCAAGCTAGCATGCATGAAATACACAGGTGCGCAGCCTGGAAATTAACGCGTTAAAAGGCACAAAGGCTCTATAGAGAATTCTAAGTTTCTGCGGAGACACACAGTATAACCAAGTGTTCAAATCTCACCCAAAGGCGTCCAATGGGAGGGGGGAGAGAGGCTCAGCCCATCGACTTATCCCAGGAGTCAGGAGGTATGGTATCTTCCCTGACGATGGTATCTTCCCCTAACATTCCCTCTCTCAGGCCAATTTATATTATTTTCTATCTTTTAGGTAGACCTTGAGTGACTCTATTCAAGCATATCTTAGTTATGATTGGTGAAAAGGTTTCCCATCTCCGTTTAAAGGAATAGGCTCCGAGAAATTCAGAACACATGCTCAGTGAAGGGTAGTCACACCTTGGAAGTGGGTAGCTTTTGGGATGGAGGTGCATTTTGGTATTATAATGATATTATAATGAGCAAAAGTACACTAGAGTACAGCATTTGTGAAAACATGACAGGTTGTTGGCTCAGGGTAGCAAAAAGTTCAGCTTATCGGTCTCAGTGTGCACAAGAACAATCGAGTCCCCACCTGGTCACAGAGCCTAGCCGTGGTGTCTCCACTCCGCTCTGTGCTCTGTACTGTTCCTTAGAGTCAGCACACCAGGTTCCCCCAGTGTGATAGCATCTAAGGTTGGAAGCCTAGGGAATGCTCAGGTAATGCAGCTATGCCCTACCCTGAAAGCCTCTTCAATGCTGTACATTTTTAAAATGTGAATGTTAGTTTTATTTTCCTAGTTACTTTAGGCAATTGCACCACACTGGCCTACGCCTACCAAATGATAACTAACACTACCCAGCACTCTCAAGGGGAAAAGGTCTCTGAATCTGATGACACACTTTGGCTAACCCAGAGGACCAACCGACTATGGTATCAGTCGCCCCCATAGTCAAGACAAAACAATGGAAGTGGAAGTCAGCTTGTTTAGTAAGGGAAGAAGCTCCTGCTGAGAAGGAGGGAGAAGGGGAAAAGGCAGGCAGCTCTAAAGCCGAGCCATCACAAAGACAGCAGGAAGAAGAGACAGAAATCATAAATGAATCAGAAACCTCACAATCCCTATCCCTGAGTAAATTGCGAGATATACGAAAGGATTTCAGTCGCCACCCAGGTGAGCACATCATCACATCCTCACCTGGCTGCTTTGATGCTGGGACACTGAGGCCAGTAGCCAGGAACTAGAGGGCAAGGAAGCCAAGCAGCTGGGATCCCACATTAGCATACATTAGCATTTTTGATGAGTGTGATTTTTAATATGTTAATGACCCTTAATGAGCAAAAGGTTACTATAGCTCAAGGCTACCTGTCTCTCTCTTTCCTTATTTTCTCAGCGAAAAGACTACACAAGCTACAGGCCTCCCTATTTTCTTCAAGGTTTCCTTATTTTTTTCCCAGCTTTGGGACTACAATTTCCCCCCTTTCAGACTATGAACCTCACTTTTAGGCTTCATAGTTCTCACTGCATAGTTCTTGTCCATTTCTATTAATTTGAAGAAATACTCTATATTATCTATATCTTGTTTCACTAACATTACCTGGTGAGGTTTGCGTTTGCTGAATAAAGTACTATATGAATTCAAACAACTAGGCATGCATCACAGAACACAACTACGTATCACTACCATTGCTACAATTATTATAATAATTAAAAACAGTTGTCTTAACCATCCAAAATCTGGCAACCATGACCACAGCCAGGAAAAATCTGGTCCACTACCAACGGTTGCATCTTGAGATATTTGGTGAAACAGGTGGGATGCTTGCCAGATTTGGTTAATGTCTGTTTGAATTTGCTTCCTCTCATTTACAGAGACACAGCAGCTGTGGTTTATCACAGCACAAACACCTCCCTGGGCTGCAAGTAGCCCATCTAAGGCAAGACGGTTTTCTAAGGCTATTTGGGATACTTGTTCTATTTCTGTTTGTATTTGACCAAGAGCATCAGTAGTGGCATTGCTTATGATTTCTAAATTTGCAGAAATATTTACTATTGCTCTCTTGAGTTCTATTACTCCCAATGCCGGGATTAAGGCCCTCCACAAAGTATGAAACCAGGTCTTTCTGTTTGAAAGAGGATTATAAATTCCTCGTTTCTCCCAAGGTGTCATAAAGATGGCCTGTGATCTTAGCCAACCCCTTATGTCTGCATGTTTATGGAGTCTAACGTCTGGAACTACAGCTCCTAGAGCACAAGTCCCATACCATCCAGAAGGAAGTGCTTTACGTGCTCGTGGACCACATAGCCAATATACTCCTGCCGGGGATATCCACCAATGGAGGCTGATAGGTCCGCTTCTGCTTCCATAATTTTTTGATAGCGTAATTGGTGGTTTCAACTACAGTCATTGTTTTACATTGTCCAATTAGATTCTAGGAACCCACATACGATCCCTGGACCACATTCTCCTTACTTCTATTAATCGAGTATACACATGATAGATTTTCTCTCTCGATAGGGTACACAGGGATAGAGGGAGACTGTAGTGGAGGAGAAATACTAGCATTGCTTGAGTTTGCTAACTGCCATACGTCTGTCTTGTTTACAGTGAGTGGTATGGCATAGATAGGAGTTCCCTCATGAGCTGAGGCAGGTACGTGTATACGCAACCACCAGGATTTCAAGTCCTTGGTCGGTTCTACTTGCCACAAAGTCTCTTTTGCTTCTTTTGATGGTAGATCTTGCTTCTCCTCTTCTGGTGGTGGTGCTGCCTTCACACGAGTGTAGTGAATCCACGATTTGATCCCTTCCACCTTGATTGCAGTGTAGGTGTGGAGCAAGACGGTGTAGGGTCCTTTCCACTTCTCCTTTAGAGGCTCGTCTTTCCAGGTTTGAATCAGTACCTGATGTCCAGGTCGGAATGGGTGCACCGGAACATCCAATGGAATTGGTAATCGCTCCTGTACTTATATATAGAGAGGGGACAACATGGCAAAGACAGCAAATATTGTCTGACCCAACCCTCCCCTTTGACATGCATTTGACTCCCTTCTGTCACCAATTCACTTACTGGATATGGTTTGCCATATAATAATTCAATCTAATGTTGAATCTCCCATGGGAGACCCTAGTAAAAACCTACAAATACAGGGAACTGATCCCTGTAAAAACCTACAAATAGAGGGAACAAATCTCTGGTTAGTACTATTTCTCACCGGGATATGGCACTTCTCAGAGAAGGGGTCCTGCTAAAGTACTTGGACGTGAGGAAACAGCTAGGTTGTGCCACGGGAGGCTTAGATTGGACATTAGGAAGAATTTCTTCACGGAGGAGGTGATCAAGCATTGAAACAGTCTGCCCAGGGAAGTGTTGGTTTCCCCATCCCTGGAGGTATTTAAAAGGCATGTGAACATGGCACTAAAGGACATGGTTTAGTGATGGGACTTGGTAGGTCAGGCTGATGGTTGGACTTGATGATCTTGAAGTTCTTTTCCAATCTATATGATTCTATGATTCCATGATGCTGTTGACCGCACTCTGGGAGCTGTGCTCTGGGCCAGCCAGTTATAGAAATCTCTCCCTAGCACTAGTTAAATGGGTGCTTGATGCTCCCTAATCAGGAGTTGACTAGAGACAAAAGTTCAAAGTACCCGTTGATCAAGAACAGATGATACAAACAGCTAGAGTTTGTTGTAAGTAAAAAAAAAAAAAAAAAAAGCTTCTTAGCTTCTTGTAGCTAGATGCTGCAATCATTATACCTGTTTTTAAATTAAAACAAAACAGCTCTTCCCCCATCCCCTGCCTCAGATCAACTTACCCTTTCCTCATTGAATTCCTCATTTCCTCATTGCATCTTCCCCTATTTTTCCTTCCTTTGCAACAAAAAAGAAGACTAGGGGAAATGTAGGTCTACTGTTGAATGGGGCAGGGGACCTGGTGACAGGGGACACAGAAAAGGCTGAGGTAATCAATTCCTTCTTTGCCTTGGTTTTTAGTGGTAAAATTTGCCTTTGGAAATCCCAGACCCCTGAGACAATTGGGGAAAGTTCAGAGCAAGAAAGACAGACCCTTGTTGGAAGAGGATCAGGTTAAGGAACATTTAAACAAATTGGACAAAAATCACAGAATCACAGAATCATCTAGGTTGGAAGAGACCTCCAAGATCACCAAGTCCAACCTCTGACCTAACACTAACAGGTCCTCCACTAAATCATATCACCAAGCTTTACATCTAAACGTATTTTAAAGACCTCCAGGGATGGTGACTGAACCACATCCCTGGGCAGCCCATTCCAATGCCTAACAACCCTTTCAGTAAAGAATTCTTCCTAATATCCAACTGAAACCTCCCCGGCGCAACTTTAGCACATTCCCCCTCGTCCTGTCACCAGGCACATGGGAGAATAGACCAACCGCCACCTCGCTACAGCCTCCTTTAAGGCACCTGTAGAGTGCGATAAGGTCACCCCTGAGCCTTCTCTTCTCCAGGCTGAATAATCCCAGCTCCCTCAGCCGCTCCTCGTAAGAATTGTTCTCCAGACCCCTCACTAGCCTCGTTGCCCTTCTCTGGACACACTCGAGCACCTCCATGTCCTTCTTGTAGTGAGGGGCCCAAAAGTGAACACAATACTAGAAGTGCCGTCTCACCAGAGCCAAGTACAGGGGGACAATCACTTCCCTAGCCCTGCTGGCCACACTGTTTCTTATGCAAGCCAGGATGCTGTTGGCCTTCTTGGCCACCTGAGCACACTGCTGGCTCATATTCAGCCAACTATCAACCAAAACTCCCAGGTCCTTCTCTGCCAGGCAGCTTTCCAACCACTCATCTCCCAGCCTGTAGCGCTGCTTGGGGTTGTTGTGCCCCAAGTGCAGGACCCAACACTTGGCCTTGTTGAACTTCATACAGTTGGCCTCAGCCTATCGGTCCAGCCTATCCAGATCCTCCTGCAGAGCCTTCCTACCCTCGAGCAGATCGACACATGCACCTAACTTGGTGTTGTCTGCAAACTTACTGAGGGTGCACTCGATCCCCTCATCCAGATCATTGATAAAGATATTAAAGAGATCTGGCCTAGCAATGAGAACTGGGGGACTCCACTAGTGACCGGCTTCCAACTGGGTTTAACTCCATTAAGCACAACTCTTTGGGCCCAGCTATCCAGTCAGTTTTTAACCCAACGAAGTGTACGCCAGTCCAAGCCATGAGCAGCCAGTTTCTTCAGGAGAATGCTGTGGGAAACAGTGCCAAAAGCCTAACTGAAGTCAAGGTAGACCACATCCACAGCCTTTCCCTCATCCACTAAGCGTGTCACTTTGTCATAGAAGGAGATCAGGTTCGTCAAGCAGGACCTGCCTTTCATAAACCCATGCTGACTGACTGGGCCTGATCTCCTGATTGCCCTGCAAGTGCCGCATGATGACACTCAAGATAATCTGCTCCACGAGCTTCCCTTGCACTGAAGTTGAACTAACAGGCCTATAGTTTCCTGGGTCCACCCTCCGGCCCTTCTTGTAGATGGGTGTCCCATTTGCTAGCCGACAGTCGACTGGGACCTCCCCTGATAGCCAGGACTGCTGAGAAATGATGGAAAGCAGCTTGGTCATTTCTTCCACCAGTTCTCTCAGTACCTTCGGGTGGATCCCATCTGGCCCCATCGACTTGCATACATCTAAGTGCTGTAGCAGGTCGCCAACCATTTCCTTGTGGATTGTGAGGGCCACATTCTGCTCCCCATCCCCTTCCACCAGCTCAGGGTACTGGGTATCCAGAGAACAACTGGTCTTGCCGCTAAAGACTGAGGCAAAGAAGGCATTAAGCACCTCAGCCTTTTCCTCATCTCTTGTAACTAAGTTTCCCCCCGCATCCATTAAAGGATGGAGATTCTCCTTAGCCCTCCTTTTTGTGTTGATATATTTATAAAAACATTTTTTGTTATCTTTAATGGCAGTCGCCAGACTGAGCTCCAGATGAGCTTTGGCCTTTCTAATTTTGTCCCTGCACAGCCTTACAACATCCTTATAGTCCTCCTGAGTGGCCCGCCCTCTTTTCCAATGGTCATAAACCCTCTTTTTTTTCCTAAGCTCTAGCTACAACTCTCTGTTTAGCCAGGCCGGTCTTCTTCCGTGCTGGCTTGTCTTTGGGCATGTGGGGACAGACTGCTCCTGAGCCTTTAAGATTTCCTTCTTGAGGAGTGCCCAGCCTTCCTGGACTCCTCTGCCCTTCAGAACTGCCTCCCAAGGGACTCTTTCAACCAGTGTCCTGAACAGTTCAAAGTCTGCCCTCCGAAAGTCCAAGACAGCAGTCTTACGGGTCCCCCTCCTGACTTCGCCAAGAATAGAGGACTCTACCATGTCATGGTCACTCTGCCCAAGACAGCTCCCGACCACCACATCTCCCACCAGTCCTTCTCTGTTTGTGAGCAGAAGGTCTAACGGGCCACCTCCCCTGGTAGGCTCACTAACCAGCTCCGTCAGGAAGCTGTCTTTCACTCATCGGTCCAGCCTATCCAGATCCACCTGCAGAGCCTTCCTACCATGGAGGAGATTGACACATGCACCTAACTTGGTGTTGTCTGCAAACTTACTGAGGGTGCACTTGATCCCCTCATCCAGATCATCGATAAAGATATTAAAGAGAAAGTAAATGTCCCTCCTATCTTCCAGGACAGCCAGAAGGAGGATCTGAAGAACTACAGGCCAGTCAATTGCTTCCAGGAGTTCCACTCCTGGAAGCAATTCCAAGCATATTAAGGAGTAGGACTCAAGGACTCTAGCTCACAGACTTGTAATATATGCCAGGAGATTTCAGCAAGTACATTTTTAAAGTAGTTTGAAATTAAGCTATGGGCAATAAAGCAGCAATAGAAACAATAGGTCAGGCTAGAAATATTTTTGTGTGGTTTAAGACTGCTGTGTATTTATCCAAATGCATTCTATGATTGTGTTTCAAAAATACCCTGCATTACCTAGGCAAAATGATATGTAATACAAACCTGTTGTATACAGAGTAAGGATATAATATTTTTGCTTTATTAGAAAAAAAAGAGAATGTCAATAGGAGTATAAAATATATGGTATCTGAACCGCAGTAATTTAGTAATGTAGACTACTTTGATCTTTCATTTGTGTGATCTCTGTTTGGAAGACATTTCATGAGGACATTGACAAATCTTATTTAGAGCTATGACTTTTTATAATGTTAATAGATCATGTGAAGTCATATATTTGAGAGTGAGAACAGGAGGGGAGTAAGCCTCAAATATTTACTCCTATAAAATGTCCTGTGTTAGTATTGTTAGTGTAGGAAAGCTTTCTGATACTGTAAACCCTAAACCTGGATTAAAAAATAATAATAATAATAATAATAATCCCCGTAAATAAGAAAAATCTTTGAATTCCACAGTGAGGCTATAGCTTTAATTAGTAGCATTAGCATTGACATTTATAACATATCAGACTACATTTTAGCGTTAGACTGTATAAATAAAATATTTTCATCAAGTTTACATTTCACTACATGGCAGATATGCAGATTATTCTGCACTTGTCTGGAAAAAAAACTTCAGAAAGTTGATATGGAGCCAAAATATGCATGGAGACAAGTAAATTGCCAATTGTATTTTTTTTTTTTTTTTTGCCAGCAGCTTCCTTAGTCAAGCAAATCAAGTGCCATTCTATCTGTACTAAAATCAGACAGCTTGAGACTCTGTTGCCATTTTAAAATTTTCCCTAAGCAAAGATACTGTAGGGGAAAATCCCCAGCACAGAGGTGGGGATAGAGGAAAAGTAATAATTTACCTGTCACCATGTGTGCCTGTAACCAGCACATGCTTTCCACATATATCAGCTCCCTTTTAAAAAATTCAAGTCTGGAAAAGGATCAGAAATATATGAAATAGCAGATTAGAAATGAGACTGTTTTTCATAAAATCTAATATCTATAGAACAGCTACATAATAAACATGAACAAACAAGGTTTTGCTATTTTTTCTGCAAGGAGGGCAACAGTGAGGTTATTGTGTGTTTACCTTTCGTTCCGCTTTGTGATTTCAAGCCAAAGATCTCTTTTCTTGAATGATATCTTGCTTCACTGGGTTTATCTTCACTGCAGAGTTTGTTGGAATCATAATGTCATAATCAATGACATTGGGACATTATGATTCCAACGAACTCTGCAGTGAAGATAAACCCAGTCATTATGATCATGTTGTCCCTTCCTTAAATCCATTCACCTATAAACCCTAACTCTTCTGTCAGTTCAAGCTGACTGTTGACTGCGGGGTGAACTGGCTAGGAGCTCAAATCAGCACAACTCACCAGCAGCTAATTCAACCATTTTGTGGAAGAGTTACTGATTTATTTCATTTACTGCTGCTAGGTCTTCATCAGTAAATGACACATGAAAACTTCCACAGTTCACTGGTAACAATTGTGTTGAGTGGTTTGGTTAGCTGTGGCACTGAGAACTTGGGGATTTGTTTCTGGAAGGGTAATTTGTATACAAGGCAAGGTAGTACCAGCACAGACAGAGCAGCTTGTGGCTTCCAACAACAGTCACAGCCAAAATGAGATATGGCAGCTGAAGTGATGGGATCCTTCTTCTGCACTGCTGGGCCACCAGGAATCACTGCCTCAGTGGCAGGGCTGTTACATGTTGTCAGGCAGAACTGATGTGTTTGTTTCTTAGCTGCATCAATTCACAGGCCACTACATTAACACAGACTATCATTGTCTCAATTTTGCATTAATGCATGAGCTCTAGACAGTAGTTGCTGCCTTCAATTACTAATTGGTGTCTTCCAGCACAAAGTCTGGGCAGCTGGAAGGTGGTGTTAACCACCTGCAGTTATCTTGAGCACTTCTAAGGTAAAGCCATAATTGATTTTAGTTTGTTTTAGAGCACTGTACTGATGTTTAAGTGGCTTAACAATTGTTTATGAACAGTTCAGCCACCATTGCATCAGGAATGGGCCAAAATGAATATGGAGATAACTTTGTTGGCTGCCTTTGTTCATTGATTTGAGCCCCAAGGTAGATGAATTAACATGAGAACATAATCTCATTCTTTTAATCATAGAATCATTAATTGCCATTAATAAGACAGAAATGCCAATTCACTTTTTCAAAATATGGCCCCTATTAGCTGCATGAATTTGCAAACTTGATTGCTATCCATCTGAAGACATTTTAAGATGCAAAGAGCTGCCAGGATTTACACTTGCGGATTTTCTACTTTTGCATACATGTGGGTGCAGTTAGGGTAAATCCATTGGAAAACCAAAGTCATTAAGTTGGTATTGAGCTGGTGCTTTGCAGATAAAATTACCCCATTATATGTTATACAGGTGCATTATGGGAAAAGGGTACATTATCACTAAGTCTGATTTGTTATCAGCAGTTGTTAGCCATTTGTAAGTGATTTCCTGAACAGCTTCACAAAATCTCAGTCAATTTAGCCTTACTGATGAGTATGACTGCTTAATTATGTAATGGCGGAGTATAAATAAACGAGCCCAAGAGAGGATTCACACCTTTCTCTTGTGATATATTTTATACAGTAGATGATGTAGTCAGTCAATGAAACCTGTTACTTTGTACCAAGTGTTTCCCAAGTTTCTCAGGTGCAACCTACAGGGAAATCATACAGAAAAATAAACTTTACAGAAGTCATATAAAAAAGACAGGTTTTAGAAAACCTTTGTTAGTTTAACTGTACACAATAGCGTGGCATACATTTGAATTACCTGTGTCTTTTAGAACCCTTAGTGCTTTCTGTATTATTCACAAATACTTACTTTGATGCTGATATGGGAAATGTATTAAGGCAGGTTGAAAAATATTAGAAGCACTGCACATGACAAGCTTGAGTACAAAAATAATAAAAATTTTGACAAAACTAATGATAGATTTTCTTTAGTTTTTAACATTTAGTCAGAACTGGGTACATTTCAAATGCGCTTCTATAGTTTAAGCAAAAGTTAAAGCTTTGATGCAGAAATTATCAGATACCATAATTTTTATGGCTATTATACAGCACGGCTGGTTATATTATAATTATAATATAAGCATTATGGTTCTGTGAAGCTAACATTTTCTTCTCTTTCTTAATGTGACAGCTTGACTGTGAAATTATGTAAAGAAGGTACATAAGTAAAGATACTTTGAATATATTGGTGATGGATTCTTTTGTGTTTACATCATATATATCCTCTCAGTTTATTTCTTCTTTGCAGAAACCTCCATGGAAATATTGTTTGTAATTGCAAATAGCATTATCAGACTGGTTCTACTTAGTCATGGCCCTTATTCTTGTACTTCTAGAGACAGATGAAGACTTCAGTAGGCAGAATGAAGTGCTAAAGCAGATAGCATTTTTCCAAATAATTGAAATGAGGAAAAAGTCCTTACAATTTTATCAAGACATTGAGCAGTTGTAAGATGCTAAGATTACACATAGGAGTGCCAAGCATACAGAACTCACCATGTCTTCCTCATCATGGTATGCAGGTAACACTGTGGTAAGCACATTAGAATTGCACAAAATTGGTCAGGTTAGGTAAAAACTAGTGTAGTTGCTTAAACTTTAATAGTTGATTTAGGAATAATATTAAAAGAGTCTTAATATTATTTAGTCACGAGTCACTTTAGAGTCTCTCTGGTAAAATGACTTTAAAAATATAAATATTTATATAACAAATTATTTTTATGAAAAATTGTCTTTCATGTTGCAGAATTCCATCTGGGATTTGCAGATAGGGATCTTAATGTTTTGGAGTTTCAGATCTTTCAGCATAGTGTCATTGCAATGAAATATTCTTTCCTTTGTATGAGGGTGATCCTTCAAGCTTCCTAGCTTAATATACGTTTATCACACAGGAAATGAAATAGACTTTCTCATCAACTTCTGGACGAAATGCCTTGCATCATTTCGAAACCACTTGATTTAATAGTGTCAATATGCTCCAAAAGATTTGTTGCCTAACTTTCCTGACAAAAAAAAATACCTATCTTCACAGGTTTGACCACTAAAACACCTAGGTTAAATGGGGGTACCCTTCAGTTCTATTGAGACAATCCAGTGATCCATTGCAAAACAACTTTTGTATGTGAGCTCTTTGTCAATGGATTTGTTTATGTTTGAACAAGAAAAACTGTCGTAAGACTTAGAATGAGTCCACTGTGTGTAATTTATGTTGTGCCTTGTAACTATTAACCACATTAATCTATTTTTTTCAGTATTTGAGGCAGAACAAAAAAATATCATCCCTAATACTGTATATTCTGCCACAGTATAACCATATCAACAGCCATGTATTTCTTTACTTTTCTGTCTTTCATTTGAAAACACAAATAACTTATTAAATGAAAAGGTGGTGTTACAGATGCCTGGGACCCAGGGCAGCAGAGGCTGACAAATCGATACATTAAGTCAGTAGCAGCTAGAAGGAGAACTGAGACTGCAAATTCCCAGTTCTTAGGAATAGAAAGTTAGCAAAAAGAACTTTATTGAAAAAGATGGTTTTTGAGTTAAATGTGTAGGGAGATCATGTACCCAAAGTTATGTAATAATCATCTGCTTATTGCGAAACAGTGGATCATCCTGAACCCAAACAAGACTTAAAATAAGCAGAAGAATGTAAATCTGGCATCAGTTACCCTCTGTCATTCAGGCATTTGTATTTGAAGAATGAGCACTAGTCCAGAAGGAAACAGGAAAATATTGAAGAGCTCATTATGGCTCTCTTTATGATTGGAATTTTCTGGAATATACAAAGAGACTGAAAATACTGATTTGAATTGGTAATCGCTCCTGTACATATCTATGGAGAGAGGACAACATGGCAGACAAAGACAGCAAATATTGTCTGACCCAACCCTCCCCCCTGACATGCATTTGACTCCCTTCTGTCACCAATTCATTTACTGGATATGGTTTGCCATATAATAATTCAAATGGGCTAACTTTTTCTTTAGCTCTGGGGACTATCCTAATTCTCATCAGAGCTATTGGTAGGGCTTCTGGCCACTTTAGTTGAGCTTCCTGGCAAATTTTAGTCAACTGTCTTTTTAGTGTTTGCTTCATTCTTTCTACCTGCCCACTCGATTTTGGTCTCCAAGTGGTATGTAAATCCCACTTGATCTGTAATGCCCTCAATATTTCTTGAAGTACTTGTGATATAAAATGAGGTCCATTGTCTAAGGAGCGTTCCTCTGGTATTCCAAAGCATGGGATTATTTCTTTCAATAAAGCCTTTATGACTTCCCTAGCTTTTAGTTCGATGAGGGAAGGCCTCTTGCCATCCAGTGAATGTGTCCACCAGTGCTAGAAGATATCGATATAGTCCTTGTCTGGGCAATTCAGAAAAGTCCACTTGCCAGGCTTCATTCCTTTTTTTTGTCTCCCCTGGTGGTGGTTTTGGCTGAATCTTGGGGTTGTTAGCACAGCATACAGGCCATTTTTGCACTATTTGGTTTGCTATAGTTTGTATTTTTGGTCCAATTGAAAGGCACTTCAGACTATCTACCAAGGCATCAGCACCAAAGTGCTTTCCTTCATGTAAGTCTTTCATTAGTTGTTCAGTCATAGTCTCTGTTATTAGTATCTGTTCGTTGGGGTCTCCCACCATCCATCCTTTTGCTTTGTACATTTTAGTTTTTCTGCTAACTGGATCTCTTTAGAGGAAAATTGTGGTGGATTAAGTGAAGTCTTTGAACAGGGGACTAACATGCCTGGTAGGTCTCCTGGTGCCCTTCTAGCTGCTTCCTTGGCTGCTAAATCAGCTTTCCTGTTCCCTGTTATTATATCATGATCACCCTTTTTGTGGTCTTTACAGTGCATTACTGCTACAGCTTTGGGCCTTTGCACTGCCTCTAACAACTGTAAAATTTCTGGACGATGCTTGATTGGTCCTCCAGATATTGTCAATAGTCTTCGCTCTTTCCAGATGGCGCCATGGGCATGCAAAACTCCAAAGGCATATTTAGAATCTGTGTAGACATTGAGTGTTTTTCCTTCTGCTAATTTCAAGGCCCTAGTCAAAGCAATTAATTCAACTTTCTGTGCTGAGGTGTTATGTGGTAGTGGCTTTGCTTCTACAGTCTCCCAGAGGGTCACAACCTCATACCCTGCTTTACGCTGTCCCTTTTCCATGAAGCTGCTGCCATCTGTAAAATACTCAAGATCTACATTAGTGATCGGTTCATCTTTAAGGCCAACTCGACTGGCATATGCGTGCTCAATAATACTCACACAGTCGTGATGGATTTCTCCTGCCTCCTCGGTTGGAAGGAGTGTAGCAGGGTTCAAGGTGCTGACCACAGACAGCTTTATGTCTCCTTGGTCTACTAATACAGCTTGATATTTAGCTTTTTGACTTGGGGATAGCCAGCAGTTTCCTTTGGCTTCCATCACTGCTAGAACTGCATGTGGCACAAATACTGTCAAAGGTTGTCCCAGAGTTAGTTTTCTTGCTTCCTGAACTAGGAGAGCAGTTGCTGCTACTGCCCTCAAACAAGATGGCCATCCTTTGCTTGTTTCATCTAGCTGTTTGGAAAAGTAGGCCACAGGCCTCCTCCAACTACCCAGCATTTGTGTCATTACCCCGGCTGCCACCCCTGTTCGTTCATGGACAAACAATTAGAAAGGTTTTTCCATGTTTGGCAGCCCCAGGGCTGGTGCTGACATTAGGGCCCTTTTTAAATCATCAGTTCCTTTTTGGCACTCAGCAGTCCACTCCAACACATTTTCTGGCCCCTTTGTTGCTTCCTACAACGGCTTTGCTATTAGTCCAAAATTTGCAATCCAGATTTGACAGAACCCTGCCATGCCTAGGAATCCTCGCAATTGCTTCTTTGTACTGGGAACAGCAATTCGGCATATAGCTTCTTTTCGCTCTGGACCTAGTGTTTGCTGTCCCTGAGAAACATCAAATCCTGTGATAAATGACTGAGTCCCAAATAGGATTCTAATTAAAGTTTGTAATTTATTAAGCGAATAGAGGCAAGCAAACAGCGCTGGGTGCGCCGGGAGTCTCTGCTCCACCAAGACGCACACCTATTACATCAGGTGGCTGATTTTTATGCTCCTAGACTAATACATATTCATCACTATTCCTAGAAAAGGCAGGGTTATTATAATTAGTTCCCAGAATCCAAACCCTCTCCAGACGCATGCGTATCAGTCTCTGGTGGTCTTTCTGGGGGTCTCTTGTGCTGAAGGCTCGTAGTCTTCCTCCCAGGCTTTGTCCTTCGGTTGTCCTTCAACTCCCCCTTTCTCCTTATTTGGTGGATCTCTTTGCCGGATATCAGAGGCTTGGGCAGCGTCCCATGCAAAAGTCAGCAGTTTCCTAAAAAAACTCCTTGGTCCTCTTATCTCCCAGACTAGAGTCTCAATGTTCGCCCTTCAAACCCTCTATTTACAGAAATTGCTGGACCCTTCCTTTGCATGATCCAAGAACTATGTACACTAATCACTCTGTTTTTCTTAAATAGAAGGTTATATTTCATCATGCGGCCCTAGCATTGTTCCATACTGACACGAATCAAATTAACACATTTCACAAGTCCCTGGTGCCGTACTTTCTGCTGAGCTATTGTGGTGGTTTTACTGTGCTAGGCAGCTGAACTCCACCACAACCGCTCTCTCACTCCCCTCCTCAGAAGAGGAGGGGAAGAAGTAAAGGAAAGAACAACTCACAGGTTGAGATAAGGTTAATTTAATTAAAGGGAAAAATAATTATTAAGGAAAGATTATTATTAATTAAACAATTTAACTAAAGGGAAAAAAGGGAAAGGGGAAAAGGGAGGGTAAAGGGGAAAACAAAAACAAAAACAAAACAAAACAAGTAAAGGCTGTGTGGAAGTGCAGAGGAAAGAAATTACTCTCTACTTCCCACAAATGAGCGATGCTTGACCACGTCCTTGAAGCAGGGCCTCAACGCACGTAGCCGGTGTTCGGGAAGAGGACAGACATTTTCGCAATGAGAGCCCACCCCTCCCCTCTTCTTCCTTTTTCCACCTTTTATTGCTGAGTGTGACATCATATGGTATGGAATATCCCTTTGGTTGGTTTAGGTCAGCTGCCCTGGTGATGTTTCTTTCTCACTTTTTTGCCCACCCGCTAGGAGGGTTAGAGAGAGTCCTGATGCTGTGCCAGTACTGCTCAGCAGCAGACACAACACTGGTGTGATACCACTGCTGTTCTAGCTACAAGTGTAGAGCACAGCACTGTATGGGCTGCTGCAGGGAAAGTTAACATCCCAGCCAGACCCAGTACAACCTCCACCCCTTATTCCATAACATTTTTGTCACTCTCAGGTCCCCCATACTTTAGCATGTAAGTATTCTCATCACCATTGTTCCTTGTTCTTTAACAGATTGATAGGTAGGTATATCTTTTCATTCTATAGGTCTTTCTTGGAAAATGTCCATAAGAACTGCTGATAATTTAGTCTTCATCTGCCAAAGTGGTCACTCAAGGCAGGCAGAGCTGGATGTCTGGACGCCAGCACCAGTTTAGCTCAAGTCCTTGTTGCACTTGCCCAGTTCCTTGCAAAGCTGACCTGTCATTGATCCTGCAGCGTCTTCCTACAACATATAACTTAGATTACAGTTTAGTTTTCTCCCAAGGTTAAATCTCCTTGAGGCACACACCTGATATCCCCATCCTTTTGCATGACCCACCAGGTATACCCCGGTCCCTGGGCGAAGACAGTCCCACGAGTGGGTTTGCCTTTTCCCAAAGTAGGAGCAACCCACACCGCCTTCCCCATCCACTTTCCTACATGCACTACGGGGACTTTAGCTCCCTTCACCGTGTGTAGGGGTTTTGTTTCAGCAGGACCAGCACGGCTGTCAGACCCCTGTTATTAACTAGCCAAGTGGCTTCTGGTAGATTTATGTCCCATTGTTTCCATGTCCCAGCACCCAATGCTCTTAACATAGTCTTTAACAGTCCATTGTACCTTTGAACCTTCCCAGAGGCTTGTGGGTGATAAGGGATGTGATACACCCACTCAATACCATGCCTCTTGGCCCAGGAGGTGACAAGATTGTTTTGGAAATGACTCCCATTGTCAGACTCAAGTCTCTCTGGTGTACCATGATGCCACAGCACTTGGCTTTCCAGGCCCAAGATGGTTTTGAGCGGTGGCATGGTTTACTGAGTATGTTTCCAGCCACCAGTAGTTGTTTCTACCATGGTGAGTATGTACCGTTTGCCTTGGCGGGTTTGTGGGAGTGGTCTGATATAGTCAATTTGCCAGGCCTCACCATATTGAAACCCTAGCCACCTCCCCCTGTTCCAGGGAGATTTTACCTTCATGGCTCTCTTGATTGCAGCACAGATCTCACACTCATGGGTAACCTGTGTGATGGCCTCAATGGTCAGGTCCACCCGTCGATCACGAGCCCATCTGTAAGTGGCATCCCTCCCCAGATGTCCTGATGTTTCATGGGCCCATCGAGCTACAAACATCTCACCCTTACATCCCCAGTCCAGGTCCACCTGAGCCACTTCAACTTTTGAAGCTCGATCCACCTCTTCATTGTTCTGATGTTCTTCAGTAGCGTGACTCTTGGGCATGTGGGCATCTACATGACATACTTTTGCATCCAAGTTTTCTACCCGGGCAGCAATATCTTGCCACAGGATAGCAGCCCAGATAGCTTTACCTCTGTACTGCCAGTTGCCTGTAATGCAACCTGGTAATTTAAACCTGGTGAAACAGTAATAGTAGAATAAGTATACATCTATGAAATCTGTTCTCATCTTCCACATAAAAATAATAAAAGGGAAAAAAAAATTAGGAAATTAATTACTGAGATTTTAATATATGTATATATAAAGATATATATATATAAGATAAATAGATAGATAGATAGATAGATAGATAGATAGATAGATATAAACCTGGACTGTGGAATTTTATCAGAGAACCTAAATAGTGGTATTTTCCAGTTAAGTGATAAATTGTGGTGCCTGTTGAAGTCAGAGATTTTTCATTGACATCAGGTACACTAGGATTGGTCGCTAACACTTGAAATTGCCAAATAAAATGTATTATATTTGTTAGTGAATGACAGAGCATAAAAAGTTCAGACTGGTAACAATCTTTTTAATGAATACTTTTACATCCAACTTTTCAACCTGGGCAGCAATATCTTGCCTCAGTGTAGCAGCCCAGATAGGTTTACCTCTGTGCTGCCAGTTGCTCTGTTTCCAGTGCTGCAGCCACCCCCCCAGATCATTTGCCACCTGCAAATTTTGCAATGACATCATGGCCCCGCGACCGTACACAGTTCTCCAGCTCGTCCTATTTATTTCCCATGCTACGCCCATTGGTATACAGGCACTTTAG
>JAACYO010019690.1:0-10840 GCA_011074415.1 Stictonetta naevosa
TGTCTTTTGTATTATAAGAGCAAGGAGTTCTGTTTGAGGAGTGGGGGTAGTGAAGGTCTCTTGCTGAGATAAGAAACTGTGAAGCACCTGGCTAGGCCCTGTACTTAATGTAACAAAAGAGTCCGGCAAGGAGGAGGAGCCCCCTCCTCCCCCCTTCTTTCCCTCGTGTAACCACTCCCTGATAAGTTGTTAACCAAACAAAGAAAAAGAAGTTGAGTCACAATGCAGAGGAAGACTACGGCCTTCATCTTCACAACCACCAGAGGGACCGAGACGACCCCCTAGCAACAGCACGCGCAGCCGCAGAACATACCCGGAACCAAGGTATAGAAGGTGACTCTGGTGGGGGTAAAGTGCGCGCCGTTGGTAGAGCAGAGACTCCCCGGCCGCTCAGCGCTGTTTTGCTTGCTGTGCTTACTTAATTCAATAAATTTACTTACTGACCTAAAAGCTCTCTGGAAAATTATTTAAGAGAGTAAACTTATAACAATTTGGTGCCGTGACTCGGATGAAGGCACTTTGATTGAAAAGCCCTTCGAAGGGGGCGCCCCGCTGATTTTAGCGGCCTTCGTTAGGACTGCTTTCATTTGAATCCTTCACCGACAAACCCTAAATTCAGCAGCAAGCAAATAAACCCGGGCAACCCCTAGGTAATCTTTGTGCATGAAGACCGAACGAAGACTCAAGGAGGAGTGAGTAAGTATAGGCCGGTGATCCGTTCGGTTGGGGTTGGGTATCCCGGAGCACGGTGTTGTGAGACGTCCTGTAGGATGAAGCAAGTGCGGACCTCTCGGTAGTACAGTTCCCACATCCCGCGAGGGACTGGGCCACGAAAAGGGGGAAGCGGTTTTGTGTGTGTGAGAAGGCGGTTCAGAAGATGGGACAGAAGGAGAGTAAGCCTTCTGGTCCCATGGGTGGGGTAACGGTTACACCTATTCCTCCAGATGGAGTCTTGGGAAGGGACTGATGATTGAAGATTGGGACGATTCCCCTTTTAGGCGGGGAAAAGAATAAAGTAAATTTGGGGTGGTAAACAGATTCGAAGAGACCACCTTTACTGGCCCGTATTTGGGTCTTTTGAAGAATGGGTTTGTCAGGCCATAAATATTTATGTGAATTCAAAGAAACCCTTTAGTTTAGAAGAAAGTGAATATGCACATTTGTGAATCAGCTCGGAAACTCGAGCCAATTTATATCCTCTAAAAGAAAAAGGAGGGGGCGGGAGGCATAAGAAAAACCGAGAATTAGAAATCCCAGCCCCACCGCCTCCCTATATTCCACCACCCCCACCTACAGCCCCTCCAACTCCCAGGTCTCCTAACCTGCAACCCCGGGGAGACTCTGACAGCGACTCTGACTCCAGTGACTAGAAGTCAGGCTAGAAGACAGCAGCCCAGAAACAAAGGGGGGTTGTATCCACTAAGGGAAATAGCAATGGGAGGACCACAGCCAGGAATGGGATATGTGGCCGTCCCCATTAATTCTGGGGATGTCCGAGATTTTAAGAAAGAAATGGGAAACTTACTAGAGGACCCCTTAGGTGTGGCGGAACGGGTGGATCAGTTCTTAGGCCCCAATATCTATACCTGGGAGAAGAGCTGGAATGCGAATTTGGGATCAGCAACACCAGCAAGGTCCAGCAGCAGACATTAAATAGCCATTACAGAGGCCCAATTGGGATAATCAGGACCCTATACACTGTGGCCACATGCAGGATCTTAGGACTATCATAATTCAGGGAATTAGGGAGTCAGTCCCGAGAAGGCAATAAGCAAACAACTTTATTCGGGACTAGATCCAGGAACCCCTGTGGGGGAGGCCTTGTTAAAAACTCAGTTTGTGGCTAAGTCTTGGACAGACATTTAAAAAAAAATTAGAAAGAATAGAGGACTGGCAAGACCGGGGTCTGGACGAACTATAAAGGGAGGCACAGAAAGTGTATGTAAGAAGGGAGGAAAAAGAAAGGAAACAAGCACGAATAAAGGTGGCCGCAATGTGGGAAGGGCAGAGAGGAGTCGAATATAAAATAAAAAGGGGGGGTTTGAGGATGGTTTGCCGAAAACTAGAGGGAGAAGGGAAGGTGACCGGACGAGGACTGAGGGATGTGACTTGTTTTTACTGCAATAAGAAAGGTCAGATGAAGAAAGATTGTCGACAAAGAATAGATGAGAAGATGTTTAAGGAAGATTAGGGGTGTCAGGGGCTCTATTTGCTGGGGGCCCGAAAGAAAATGGAGCCCTTGATAAAATTAAGAATAGGTCTCCAGCACGAGGAAATCGAGTTCCTCATAAATACAGGGGCTGAAAGATCTACAGTCCAGAATTTGCCTTTAGGATGTAAAATCTCGACGGAAAAGGTTCAAGTGATAGGGGCAAAACAGGAACCCTTCGGGGTCCCTGTTATTAAAGAGGTGTTAATTGAATTAGATTCTAAATTAGGGGTAGGATCCTTACTCTTAGTACCTGAGGCAGAATATAACTTATTACGTAGAGACTTAATAATAGAATTAGATATAAATTTAGAGATGGTAGATAAAGAGTTAAAAATTAGATTGTGCCCCCTGAGGGCGGAGGATGAACAAAGCATAAATCCTGAAGTTTGGTACACTCCAGAAAGTGTAGGAACCGACCCAAGTGTACCAACGAGAGTTAAAAAATACCCCCTGTCTGAGGAAGGCAGACGGGGGTTAAAGCCTGAAATTCAAAGGTTATTACAGCAAGGGTTGCTAGAACCCTGTATGTCCCCCTTTAATACTCCAATCTTACCGGTGAAAAAGAAAGATGGCGAATATAGATTGGTACATGATCTAAGAGAAATTAACAAGAGAACCGTGACTAGATTTCCTGTTGTGGCAAATCCCCATACCCTGTTAGGCCAATTGCACCCAGACGATCAGTGGTATAGCGTAGTGGATTTAAAGGATGCATTTTGGGCATGTCCTCTGGAGGAAGGTAGTAGGGACTATTTCGCCTTTGAATGGGAGGACCCGGATACCCACCGAAAGCAACAATTATGGTGGACTGTCCTTCCTCAAGGATTCACTGAATCGCCTAATTTGTTTGGACAAGCCCTGGAGCAAATTTTACAAAATTATGACAGGACACCAGGAGTAACATTAGTACAGTATGTGGATGATTTGTTATTAGCAGGGAGGGACGCAGATACTGTTAGGCAGGCCAGCATACAGCTGTTGAATTTTCTTAGTTTGCAGGGATTCAAAGTCTCTAAGACAAAGTTACAGTTTGTAGAGCAAGAGGTAAAATACTTGGGTCACCGGCTAAGTAAGGGAACTAAGAAATTGGACCCAGACAGAAGCAGTGGGATATTGGCTTTAACGACCCCACGAACTAAGAGACAGGTACGACAATTATTAGGGTTGACTGGCTATTGTAGACAATGGATTGAAGATTACAGCGGGAAAGTTAAATTTCTCTATAATAAATTGAGTAAGGACGGGTTGCTAAAATGGACCAAAGAAGATGAAAAACAATTAAAAAAATTGAAAGAAGATTTAGCATACCCTCCAGTGTTGAGTCTTCCGGATTTGAGGAGACCGTTTTTCTTACTTGTAAACAGCACTGAGGGCACTGCATATGGAGTATTAGCCAAAGAATGGGCAGGGAGTAAAAAGCCTGTGGCTTATCTGTCTAAATTGTTGGACCCGGTTAGTCGGGGCTGGCCAAGTTGTTTACAGGTAGTAGTGGCAGCTGCTTTATTAGTAGAAGAAGCACAGAAAATTACCTTCGGAGGAGAGATCAAAGTGATATCCCCGCACAATATCCGGGGAGTACTACAGCAAAAAGCAGAAAAATGGGTTACAGATGCTAGGTTACTAAAGTATGAAGGAATTTTAATTTCCTCCCCAAAAGTATCATTAGAAACAACTTCCCTGCAAAACCCTGCTCAGTTTCTCTATGGGGAACTGAACAAGCCCTTAGAACATGATTGCCTCCGAAATATAGAAGAGCAAACAAAATTGAGACCGGATTTGGAGGAAGTGGAGTTACTTACAGGGGAACAGTTACATGTAGATGGTTCTTCACGGATAGTGGAAGGGAAACGGAAATCAGGGTACGCATTAGTGAATGGGAAAACTTTTGAAATAATTGAATCCGGACCCCTGAGTCCAAGTTGGTCCGCTCAGGCATGCAAACTGTATGCTGTACTACGGGCCTTAAGACTGTTAAGGGACAAAAGTGGTACAATATATACAGATTCAAAATACGCTTTTGGAGTAGTACACACCTTTGGTAAAATATGGGAAGAGCGAGGCCTAATCAACTCACAGGGAAAGGGATTGGTACACCACGAACTGATTACCCAAGTCTTACAGGCCATCAGAGGACCTAAAGAAATTGCTGTAGTACACGTTAAAGGACATCAGCGAGGCCTCACCCCTCAGATCAGAGGGAACAATTTGGCAGACCAGGAGGCTAAAAGAGCAGCACTAATGAACATACCAATCATAAAAACAAGGGAAGGCTGTCCAGACTGCAGGAATGATTTAAAGGAGTTTCCATGCTATGATTGTTGGCAGGACTTCGGCATGGATGCAGTCCTGTGCCGATGTCCAATCTATGGACGGGAAGATGGGAGAAAATACACGCATTGTTACCATCACAGGACAATCTATACCCGTTTCACATTACAAGAAAAGAGCAAAATGATACAAATGGGTATAAAAGAAACAGATAAGGGCAAATGGGCGCTACCTGATGGGTGGGAAATGCTTCAGAAATCTGCAGCTCTGAGGGTATTACAAAGATTTCATGAAAACACCCACTGGGGAACCCAAGCATTAGTGGATCCCTGTGCAACAAAGTATATGTGCATTGGGATTTATAATATAGCAAAACGAATTGTGAATGATTGTATCAATTAGTGATGTAGATCATCTTACACATTTTGTTGAAGCTTTCCCGACGGCAAGGGCCACGGCTCAAACTGTGGTAAAAATATTACTTGAAAACATCATTCCTAAATACGGAATTATAGAAACAGTTGACTCTGGTCGGGGCCCTCATTTTGTCTCCGAAGTGTCTCGAGAGGCTATGAAAGCTCTGGGAACAAGTTGGGAATACCACACCCCATAGCATCCCCAAAGTTCTGGAAAGGCAGAGCGAATGAATGGTGAAATTGAGAAACAACTAACTAAACTAATGCTGGAAACAAAAGCCTCTTGGGTAAAATGTTTACCTCTTGCGCTGTTAAACATACGGACACAGCCCAGAACTGATGTAGGAGTTTCTCCTTTTGAAATGTTATTGCCACTCGACCACCCTGAATTACAGGATGCCCAGCTAAGACCCTATTTAATCCAACTCATGAACCGACAGAAGGAGTTACGAGCAAAAGGTTTGGTAGCACAATGCCCTCCGTTAGACGTAGCAATTCATAAGATACAATCTGGGGACAAGGTTCTACTTAAGACTTGGAAAGAGACGTCTTTAACGCCACGATGGGAAGGCCCCTATGTTGTTTTGCTTACCACAGAAACGGCCGTCCGGACAGTGGAGAAGGGGTGGACGCATGCCAGCTGCGTGAAAGGACCAGTCCATGAAGATAAATGGGAAGTAGCCCCAGGTTCCGAGGATTTGAAGCTGACATTGAAACAGACTCGATACATATTGTGTGTTGGCTGTGTATTGTGGGAGGGGGTGGAAGCCCTACTTATCTAGTTCTTTGAAACGGGTGCAAATAACTGAAGATTCCCCTGAAGAATACTGCTGCTGCCGAGAAGAATTAGTACCTCGTATTTCGCTGCAACCGAACTGACGAGCGAGGCAGAGGAGTAAAACGGTGGGGAAGCACTAAGAGGCTGAACGAGGCCTGTTTAAAAGCACCCTGGGGGATGGATTTCGATCACCTCCTACAACACATGGCAGTTATTATTACAACCTTGGTGAGCCATGGTTGTAATAATAACTCACACCCTCACCAACCCTACCAGTGGCAGTGGGATGACTCTGAGACTCTCAAGACTAATATTACAGCAGGCCCACCTTCCTTTAATATAACTAATTGTGAATTATTTGGAACGGTAATGGAAGCACACTACACCACGGGTGTAGTCCCCAGAGACAATATTCCTGGATGGCTATGTGGGAATAGAAATGTTGTTTTTGCAGAGTTACATTGTTTAGAAGGAGGGAATGCAGTACTGAGATATGCTTATAGTGGTAAGAAAGCTTAGCAGGAGACCTTGTAAAATGCAGACAACTAGATTCCTTAGGACAATTAGGTGAAAATCACAGTGTCAAGTCAAGTCAGATAAGTGAAGAAACATTAACACTTCAAGCAGTAAAAATGTCAAAAGAAATTTGAAATTTAACAGGCCGGCAACTGAAGGCCATGCATTGTTTGTGAAGTATCAGATAGATTGTGAACCTGGATTACTCACTCAGTGGAGAAACAGGGGAGGGTCTTGTCATCAAAAAGTATATAAACTATGTTTTGGAACTTGTAGATGCGCTCTCTCCTGCTTGTGGGGCGCCCGCCATTGCAATCGTGAATAAATTACTACTTCACTGAGATCCTCGCCTGAGCCTAAGTTATTGGCTACGGAGTGTTTCTCACAATTTGGGGGCTCGTCCGGGATCCAGTCACCTACTGGGGAGCCTCACCGCCGCAGCAGCAGGAAGGCATGCCCCACTGATTTCAGCGGTCCTGTGCATCGACAGTGGCAGTTCTGCGGAAAGTTGACAGAGGGCCCGAGACTGGTTAAAGAGGCAGGATCCATGAAGTAGTGGGGAAAGGAAGAAGGTAGGCACTCCAGGTTTTTAAGAATCGATCCGGTAACTCTGTGCACAGACCAAGGTAAGAAATATTAAGTATTGCCTTGGGGGTCAGGTGATCTGGTGTATGGTAAGCCCTTGCACGGGGAAGTGCTGGCACTACACCAGGGGAATCTGGTGTACGGTAATCCTTGCACGGGGAAGTGCTTGGAAGTACACCAGGGCATCTGGTAAAGTCAGGTGTGCGGTAACGCTTGCACGGGGAAGTGCTTGGCAGTACACCCCCATTTTTCAGTACATTGGTGTGTGGTACACTGCAGAAGGGAAATTTCTGTAGCACATACTGGTGAGGGTTAGGAAAGATGGGAAATATGAGTTCCAGGGAACAGGGAGATATCCCTGGGGGAGTGCCTACCGACTGTCCTTTAGGAAGGATGCTGAGAAATTGGAAAAATAACCCCAAAACTAAGGAGAAAGATAGGAAGAAGATGGTTAAATATTGTGTATCAGTCTGGACAAAAGAACCAATTAAAGGAACTGCAGTATTTTGGCCAAAATACAGGTCTGACAAAGATTGGGTATGTCAGGCCTTAAACTTGTATGTTAATAACAAATTTCCATTTTCGGAAGAAGAATCGGAGTATGCAGCTTGTTGGATACAAGGATCTAATTTGATTTTAAGCAAAAATCAGAATAAAGAGGAAAAGAAATGGGAAGGGACAAGTGATAAATGGGACCTTTTGGATAACTTACCTCCTCCTTATAACCCCCAGGCTGCAGCAACAGCAGCAGTCACTGTAACACCTTCTCTAAGAGAAGAAACAGGAACTGTAAATGACATTAACTCTGGGAACAGGGGGTACCCCAGACTTGTAAAAGAATTGGAACAATGCAAAAAAGACCTTGAGAATTTTCCACTCCCTGGTGCTAATACTACTAACACTAATGAAGCTGCTATGTATCCTCTCCGTGAAGTGCCGCTGGGACCTAGACAAATAGGATATGTAAATGCCCCCATTTCTAGCGGAGAAGTGCGAAATTTTTAAAAGGAAATGAAATCTCTGATTGAGGATCCCATTGGATTAGCAGAACAGTTAGATCAGTTTTTGGGACCCAATCGATATTGCTAGGGAGAAATGATGGCAATTCTGAATCTGCTATTCTCAGGGGAAGAACAAGGAATGATCAGAAGGGCAGCAATGCGGGAATGGGAAAAGGATCATCCTCCAGGAGATGGAGTGATTCCAGCAGAACAAAAGTTTCCAAATGTGGACCCCAATTGGGACAACAATAATATACAGGATAGGACTAATATGAGAGACTTGAGAGAACTGGTAATTAGAGGAATTAGAGAAGCAGTACCTAAGTCTCAGAATTTTATTAAAGCATTTGAGGTTCAGCAGAATAAAGATGAAACCCCAAGTGATTTCTTGGAAAGGCTCAGGGATAGGATGCGAAGGTATTCAGGAATGAATCCTGATGACCCTGTAGCGCAGGGTCTTTTGAAGATTGATTTTGTAATGAAAGCATGGCCAGACATACAAAGGAAACTTCAGAAATTGGAGGGATGGAATGAACAGCCATTAGAAAGACTTTTCAGGGAAGCGCAGAAAGTGTATATCAGAAGGGAAGATGAAAAGCAGAAACAAAAGACGAAAATGATGATCTCCACAGTGAATCAAGTGGTGGGGCAGAGAATGAGGAACCGATGGGAAAACGGGTTTCAAGAAAAACAAGGTTTGGAATGGAATCAGGAAGAAAAAGGAAACAGGAATGTGAGATCAAAGTGGCCACTGCCTCCTCAGTCACGGCAGCTACAGGGAAGATGTTATAAATGTGGGAAAACAGGACATCTTAAACGAGAATGTCCTGAATGGAAAAGGGAAGAAAGATTGTTTACCATCATAAACTCTGAATAGGGGGGTCAGGGGCTCTTTGAACAGTGGTCCCACCCAGAGCCCTTGATAAATTTAGAAGTGGGACCTAATAAAGAAGAGGTTGTATTTTTTAGTAGATACAGGAGCAGCCAGATCCTCTTTAGCTTATAAAATTTCGGGACTCAATTTCACTAATAATACTCTACGAGTAACAGGGGTAGAAGGACTTGGTATGGTAGTGCCACTTTTTGAAACCACTGAATTATCTTGGGAAACTAAAACCGTCACTGGGCAACTGTTATATGTACCTGAAGCAGGGACCAATTTATTAGGGAGAGATTTAATAGTCAAATTGGGATTACAGTTGAAGACCTGTGAAAAAGGAATAACAATCGCAATGAAATTATTAACAGAAAATGATGAAAAAGAAATAAATCCCATGGTATGGGTAAGGGAACAAAATCAAGAAGGGCTTAACATAACTCCCTTAAAGATAACTGTTCAAGAAGGGAGCGGAATAATTAGACAGCTACAGTATCCTATCTCTTATGAAGGAAAAATGGGCCTGAAACCTATAGTGCAAACTTTAGTTAAAGATGGTCTTTTGGAGCCTTGTATGTCACCATATAACACTCCAATTTTACCAGTATGAAAGCCAGATGGTTCATACCGATTAGTACAAGACCTAAGAAAAGTTAACGAGATAACACGGAAGCGCCACCCTGTGGTTCCTAACCCTTATACCCTGATGAGTAAAATCCCTTATGAGCACAAATGGTTCAGTGTTATAGATTTAAAGGATGCCTTTTGGGCATGCCCATTAGATCCTGGAAGTCGAGATATTTTTGCATTTGAATGGGAAGACCCTGAGACAGGTCGCAAGCAGCAATATAGATGGACTGTTCTGCCTCAGGGATTTACTGAATCTCCCAATTTATTTGGGCAAGAATTGGAAAAGATTTTAGAAACATTTCATATTCCAGAAGGGGTGACGTTGTTACAGTATGTAGATGATTTATTGGTATCTGGGGAAGAAAGATCAGAGGTAAAAGAAGCCACCAATAAACTTCTGAATTTTTTAGGAGAACACGGGCTAAGGGCATCTAAAGGTAAATTACAGTATGTAGAAAAAGAAGTTAAGTATTTGGGACATTTATTCTCTGAGGGCAGATGGAGAATAAACCCTGAGAGGATTCAGGGAATTGTGCGACTTCCTCTCCCCAAAACAAAGAAAGAGTTGAGAAAATTTTGGGGTTTAATTGGATATTGCAGACTGTGGATAGAAGCATATGCACAGAAAACAAAGAAATTATATCTCAAATTATTGGAGGAAGAACCTAACATACTGAACTGGACTAAAGAGGAAGAAGAAGTAATGGAAAAATTTTAAAAAAGACCTTCTTACAGCACCAGTCTTAGCTCTTCCTGCCCTGAAGAAATCATTTTATCTTTTTATAACTGTAAGTGAGGGTGCTGCTTTGGGGGTGTTAACCCAAGAATGGGGAGATAAAAAGAAACCTGTAGCGTATTTGTCTAAATTGTTAGACCCTGTATCCCAGGGATGGCCAGAATGCATTCAGGCAGTAGCAGCAACTGCCTTATTAGTGGAAGAGAGCAGGAAATTAACCTTTGGAGGACAATTGATTGTTGTTACCCCTCACCAAGTGAAGGCTATTCTCACTCAGAAAGCAGGAAGGTGGCTGACAGACTCCAGAATACTAAAATATGAAGCTATACTAATTGAAAAGGATGATTTAACTATAACTACAGAATCTGTTTTGAATCCTGCCTCCTTCTTGTCAAAGGGAATTGAGGATCCAATAAATATAGAACATAACTGCTTAGATTTAATAAATTACCAGACAAAGGTAAGATTAGATTTACAAGAGGTGCCCTCAGAGGAAGGGGAAATATTGTTTATAGATGGATCTTCTAAGGTGGTACAAGGAAAGAGATGTAATGGTTATGCCATCATTGAAGGAACAGATGGGAATGTCGAAGAAATGGGGAAACTGCCTAGCAATTGGTCAGCTCAAACCTGTGAATTATATGCATTAAATCAAGCATTAAAATTATTAAGAGGGAAACAGGGAACTATATATATTGACTCATGATATGCATATGGGGTGGTACATACATTTGGAAAAATATGGGAAGAAAGGGGCTTAGTAAACAGCAAGGAAAAGGAATTAGTCCATGAAGAATTAATTAGACAGATTTTGGAAAGTC
>JAACYO010019725.1:0-32021 GCA_011074415.1 Stictonetta naevosa
CTGCGGGTGGAAGGAGCCCCCCCGGCAGGGCAGGGTCCTGCTGCTGGTGGGAGGCTGCTGCCTGGGGCAGCCTGCTCACAGCTCCACAGCACACCAAGGAGACTTCCAAGAGGGTGTTACTAAGAATACAGGCAAGGGATGACTTACCTTTCAGATGAGGACCTTGTAAAGTCAGTGTTTTTTGTTTCCTCCTAAGGGAAAATGAAATGGCACTGTCAGGTGTAAATACAGCACTAAGATCCTTATCAGGAGAGATCCGTAGATCTGACAGGTACCTCATAAAGGCCTTTTACACACGGATCTGCCTACAGACCGCACCAGCATCGCCTTTACTGGACACATCAGGATTTGTCTGACCTGCTCTTGTGCACCTGCAAGCAGGGAGATGCTTTTGATCAGTCCCCTGCTGCCAGGGGGTGTCTGCAGGGCAAAGCTGTGTGAACAGGGGCTGGGCTGGGGTCTGTGAATGATGACAAGAAGGAGATGTGGGAAGCAGCTACTGGAAGGGACAGCTGCTGGCAGTAGAGACTTTAACAGAGAAGGAGGGAGACCTTGTGACAGAAATGTTCTCTTAGCTGGACTTTGGCTGCTCCCTGTCTGTCCCTCCCAGAGCCTCTGCCTTCAAGGCCGTAGGGTCCAGGCCATGAGCCGCCTCCTCTGCAGCCACAGCTCCCACAGAGCAGAGCTCTATCTCCCCTGACTCGGGCTGCTTTCACTCTGCGGATCAAAGAGGCTGGGAGTTAGAGCCCTGTGATTCTGCTGTCTGGGGCTGGTGTGAACAGCTGCGTAGGGAGAAGGCTTTCTTGAGTGTCTGGCTGTCTCCTCTCCTCCTCTCAGCAGGAGGAACACACTGTGTTTCCTTCTCTCTCCATTTGTGTGCACTGCTCCTGTTCTCGCTGTGGCACTCTCTGTCAATAACAGTGCTGATGGGGGATGTTAAGCTCCTGTTCTGGCACTGCCCCTGCCCCAGAGGTGCTTTCCTTGGACACAGGTACCCAGTTCTGTGCAGTGCAGTCCTTTCAGTTTGGGCAATGGGGTCACTCTCCTGAGGAGACGTCAGCTTGAGGTTATCGCTGTGGAGGTGCCCTGGAAAGCTGCAACAAGCCCCAAGAAGGGCACAGCTTCTTTGTGCCCTTTTGCATTTCTCATTGCCCTTATTTCAGCCATGTGAATCAGGTTCCCCGTCCTGTCCCTCTCCTCCTTCTCCCCAGAGCTGGGCAGGGAAATAGAGGAGTTGTGCATTCGCACTCAGCACGGTCCAGGCTCTTTTTCAGAGCAACCTGTGGGGGCAGTCACCCTCCAGCCGAGCATTTTGCCTCCAATCACTGGCTTCTGTTGACACTGAGAACAATGGAGAAAGATTTTTACCATTTCCCAGATGTTGTGGGGGAATCTAAATCCTAAAAAGGTACAGAAGTAGACACTTCTGTTGCACCTTGTCTTCTGGAGAGCAGGCTGAGAAGTTTTCCTTTCATCTAAGGGAGAAAGGGCACTTCCAAGATTTACAATTTAATTACCCATGCAGTACCTGGATAAAGGGTGGGGTAAAGGGAAATTGATGTGAAGACAGAGTCTACCTTATCAGAACAAAGAGGCATGCAGATGATTGGGCCAATTGTGCCTTCATGAGCCTGTTTCTGGTTCTGATATCATCTGTGAAGGAGGGTAAACTAGGGTGAGATGAATCTTTCTTCCCTTACTCAGGCTGATGGCCAATATGCCATCATCTCTCACGGTGGTAAACAGGCAAAAACCCTCACTGGACCAAATGCCACTCATGCAATGCAGGAAACCAATTTCTGAAAACATCTCCCTTCACATCCAGGATATGCCGTGTGTCCAGTGTGAACAGGAATGAGTCCTCTGAAGTCTGTCTTAATACCTCCTTCTGTTTTCTCCTTGGACAGGTCCCCATTCCCTGAAGCACCAGATGTCCAACAGCAGCTCCATCACCGAGTTCCTCCTCCTGCCATTCGCAGACACACGGGAGCTGCAGCTCCTGCACTTTGGGCTCTTCCTGGGCATCTACCTGGCTGCCCTCCTGGGCAACGGCCTCATCATCACCGCCGTAGCCTGCGACCACCGCCTCCACACCCCCATGTACTTCTTCCTCCTCAACCTCGCCCTCCTCGACGTGGGCTGCATCTCCACCACTGTCCCCAAAGCCATGGCCAATTCCCTCTGGGACACCAGGGCCATTTCCTATGCAGGATGTGTTGCACAGGTCTTTCTGTTTCTCTTCTTAATATCAGCAGAATTTTATGTTCTCACCATCATGGCCTATGACTGCTACGTTGCCATCTGCAAGCCCCTGCACTACGGGACCCTCCTGGGCAGCAGAGCTTGTGCCCAGATGGCAGCAGCTGCCTGGGGCAGTGGGGTTCTCTATGCTCTGTTGCACACTGCCAACACATTTTCCCTGCCCCTCTGCCAAGGCAATGCTGTGGACCAGTTCTTTTGTGAAATCCCCCAGATCCTCAAGCTCTCCTGCTCAAATTCCTACTTCAGGGAAGTTGGACTCCTCATAGTGAGTGGTTTTCTGTTTTTGGGTTTTTTTGTTTTCATCATGCTGTCCTATGTGCAGATCTTCAGGGCTGTGCTGAGAATGCCCTCTGAGCAGGGACGGCACAAAGCCTTTTCCACATGCCTTCCTCACCTGGCTGTGGTCTCCCTTTTCCTTAGCACAGGAACTTTTTCCTACCTGAAGCCTCCCTCTCTGTCCACCCCATCTTTGAATTTAGTGGTGGCAGTTCTGTACTCTGTGATGCCCCCAGCAGTGAACCCCCTCATCTACAGCATGAGGAACCAGGAGCTCAAGGATGCCCTGAGGAAAGTGATTTCATGGACATATTTTATTAGTGATTATCTTTCCCTCTCTCTCCACAAATGATTCACAGTCCGTCCCATGGCTGGCTTGTTTGTTTTCAGTTGTTGTTATTATTGTTATTTTTAATGCATATAATATGCATTATTTATTAATTTACATGAATACATTTTTTTTTTCTCTTGTTTTTGTTATAAGTGGTTACCATGTTCCTTCACATGTGTTTGGATTCCTTCCACTGATGCTGAGACATCAACCTGCTCTCTTTCTCCTGGAGCCCACGTAAAGTATGTATCTGGGTGTGAGCTGACTCTCTCATAGCCTCTGTGTGATATCTCTGTGTCTGAGGCAAAGGAGGTGTCTGCAGTCTCTATGGAGGCAGTGGGGATGCAGCAGGCACAGGCAAGGGAGAGTGCAGGGGGACTCATGTCGTCCTCAGGCATATCTGAACATACCCAGTGCTTTTGTAAGTGCTCCATAATCCTTCCAAGCATCCTGCATATCTAAAGACCCCTGGGGAAGGAGTTTTGGCAGCACTCATCCCCATCCATCTGGGTGTGGTGGTTTTACCGTGCTAGGCAGCTGAACTCCACCACAACCGCTCTCTCACTCCCCTCCTCAGAAGAGGAGGGGAAGAAGTAAAGGAAATAACAACTCACGGGTTGAGATAAGGATAATTTAATTAAAAGGAAAAAATAATTATTAAGGAAATATTATTATTAATTAAACGATTCAACTAAAGGGAAAAAAGGGAAAGGGGAAAAGGAAGGGGAAAAGGGAAAAATAAAACAAAAGATGTGTGGAAGTGCAGAGGAAAGAAATCACTCTCTACTTCCCACAAATGAGCAATGCTTGACCACCTCCTTGAAGCAGGGCTTCTACGCATGTAGCCGGTGTTCGGGAGGACAGACATTTTCACGAGAGCCCACCCCACCCCTCTGCTTTTTTTTCCACCTTTTATTGTGACATCATAGGTTTGGAATATCCCTTTGGTTGGTTTAGGTCAGCTGCCCTGGGGATGTTTCTTTCTCACTATTTTGCCCACCCCCTTGGAGGTTTAGAGAGGCCTGATGCTGTGCCAGCACTTCTCAGCAGCAGACACAACACTGGTGTGGTACCACTGCTGTTCTAGCTACAAGTGCAGAGCACAGCACTGTATGGGCTGCTGCAGGGAAAGTTAACATCCCAGCCAGACCCAGTACAACCTCCACAAATTCCATAACATTTGTGTCACTCTCAGGTCCCCATACTTTAGCATATTCTCATCACCATTGTTCCTTGTTCTTGAACAGATTGATAGGTAGGTATATCTTTGCATTCTATAGGTCTTTCTCAGAAAATGTCCATGAGAACTGTGGATGATTTATTCTTCATCTGCCGAAGTGGTCACTCTGGGCAGGCGGAGTTGGATGTCTGGATGCCAGCACCAGCTTAGCTCAAGGCCTTGTTGCACTTGCCCAGTTCCTTGCAAAACTGACCTGTCGTTGATCCTGCAGCATCTTCCTACAACATATAACTTAAATTACAGATTAGTTTTCTCCCAAGGTTAAAGCTGCTTGAGGCATGCACCTGATATCCCCATTCTTTTGCATGACCCACCAGGTATACCTTGGTCCTTGGGTGAAGACAATCCCATGAGTGGGTTTGCCTTTCCCAAGGCAGGAGCAACCCACACCATCTTCCCCATCCACTTTCCTACATGCACTACGGGTACTTTAGCTCCTTTCACCGTGTGTAGGGGTTTTGTTTCAGCAGGACCAGCATGGCTGTCAGAACCCCTGCTGTTAACTCGCCAAGTGGCTTCTGGTAGATTTATGTCCCATTGTTTCCATGTCCCAGCACCCAATGCTGGTAACATAGTCTTTAACAGTCCATTGTACCTTTCAACCTTCCCAGAGGCTTGTGGGTGATAAGGGATGTGATACACCCACTCAATACCATGCCTCTTGGCCCAGGAGGTGACCAATTGTTTTGGAAATGACTCCCATTGTCAGACTCAATTCTCTCTGGTGTACCATGATGTCACAGCACTTGCCTTTCTAGGCCCAAGATAGTGTTTTGGGCCATGGCATGGTTTATGGGGTATGTTTTCAGCCACCCAGTTATTGCTTCTACATGGTGAGTACGTACTGTTTGCCTTGGCGGGTTTGTGGGAGTGGTCCGATATAGTCAATTTGCCAGGCCTCACCATATCGAAACCCTAGCCACCTCCCCCTGTTCCAGGGAGATTTTACCTTCATGGCTCTCTTGACTGCAGCACAGATCTCACACTCATGGGTAACCTGTGTGATGGCCTCAATGGTCAGGCCCACCCCTCGAGCACGAGCCCATCCGTATGTGGCATCCCTCCCCAGATGTCCTGATGTTTCATGGGCCCATCGAGCTACAAACAGCTCACCCTTACGTCCCCAGTCCAGGTCCACCTGAGCCACTTCAATTTTTGAAGCTCGATCCGCCTCTTAGTTGTTCTGATGTTCTTCAGTAGTGCGACTCTTGGGCATGTGGGCATCCACGTGGTGTACTTTTACATCCAGGTTTTCTACCTGGGCAGCAATATCTTGCCACAGGGTAGCAGCCCAGATAGGTTTACCCCTGTGCTGCCAGTTGCTCTGTTTCCATTGCTGCAGCCACCCCCACAGAGTATTTGCCACCATCCATGAGTCTGTGTAGAGATACAGTACTGGCCATTTTTCTCTTTCGGCAATCTCTAGGGCTAGTTGTGTGGCTTTTACTTCTGCATACTGACTCGACTCGCCTGCCCCTTCCATGGCCTCCACAACTCGTCGTGTGGGACTCCACAAAGCAGCTTTGCATTCCCGATGGCTCCCTACCACACGGCAGGATCCGTCAGTGAACAACACATACTGCTTTCTGTCTTCTGGCAACTCATTATATGGTGGTGCCTCGTCAGCGCAGGTTACCTCTTCTGTTGGCACTCCGAAATCTCTGCCTTCCGGCCAGTCCATGATCTCTTCCAGGATTCCTGGGTGATTAGGTTTTCCATTCGAGCCCGCTGTGTAATTAACACTATCCACTTACTCCACGTAGAGTCACAGAATCACAGAATCATAGAATCGTCTAGGTTGGAAGAGACCTCCAAGATCACCGAGTCCAACCTCTGACCTAACACTAACAAGTCCTCCACTAAACCATATCCCTAAGCTCTACATCTAAACGTCTTTTCAAGACCTCCAGGGATGGTGACTCAACCACTTTCCTGGGCAGCCTATTCCAGTGACTAACAACCCTTTCAGTAAAGAAGTTCTTCCTAATATCCAACCTAAACCTCCCCTGGAATAACTTTAGCTCCTTCCCCCTCGTCCTGTCACCAGGCACATGGGAGAATAGACCAACCCCCACCTCGCTACAGCCTCCTTTAAGGTACCTGTAGAGTGCGATAAGGTCACCCCTGAGCCCCCTCTTCTCCAGGCTAAATATTCCCAGCTCCCTCAGCCGTTCCTCGTAAGACTTGTTCTCCAGACCCTGCACCAGCTTCGTAGCCCTTCTCTGGACTTGCTCAAGCACCTTGTCCTGGTTTCAGTTAGGATAGAGTTAATTTTCCTCCCAGTAGCTCGTAGGATGCTATGTTTTGGATTAGGATGAGAAGAGTGCTGATAACATGCTGATGTTTTAATTGCTGCAGAGCAGTGCTTACACCAAGCCAAGGACTTTTCAGCTTCTCGCTCTGTCCTGCCAGCGGGCAGGCTGGGGGTGCAGCAGGAGCTGGGAGGGGACAGACCCAGGACAGCTGACCCAAACTGGCCAAAGGGGTATTCCATACCATCTGACATCATGCTCAACAATATATAGGGGTGGCTAGCCGGGGTGGGGGGGCGGCTGCTCGGTGATGGGCTGGGCATCGGTCAGCGGGTGGTGAGCAATTGCATTGTGCATCACTTGTTTTGTACATATTATTATTATTATTTTATTTTCTGTCCCTAATAAACTGTCTCTATCTCAACCCACAGGCTTCAGTTTTTCTCGTTTCTCTCCCCCATCCCAGAGAGGGAGGGGGGAGGGTGAGCGAACGGCTGTGTGGTGTTTAGCTACCGGCCAGGTTAAACCACAACAGCCTTTTTGGCGCCCAACGTGGGGCTCGAAGGGTTGAGATAACGACAGATCTGACTAGAGTGTATTAAAACAAAATTCTGATAAGCATTATATCAGTTTAATATTTACTAATCACAATGCCGATTTTTGTGATCTCAAGTCTGCTGTGCCTGTTTTCCGAATTGAGTTATATAGCACATTACTTACTGTATGTGTTCCCTGTCATGTTGCTTATCATTGCTGGGGGTTGGTACAAGGTTATTATTTTGCTGTACTGTGTAACACTGGCTTACGATATGATAAAATTACCAGCCATGAGACTAATCTGGTATTTGTATTCAGCATTGTCGTCAACTCCATACTTTGGGAACCCTACCTCAGGAACTATTAATAATTACACTTTTCATGCTTTTTCTTCAGGGAGCCAATCTGTGGAGGGGTCAGGGGAAGATGTTTTTTCCCATTTGTTCACTCTCCCTTTTTTCTCCTCCAGGCGAGTTATGGTAGCTTTCCAGAACTTTGAATATCCTTGGGATGTTCAGACCAGTATGTTCTTATTGTTATGTCTCCTGAATGCACTTCAGGTTTTGTCTAAGGTTAAACAAATACTTAAGAGTGTCATCCAGAGATCTGTCCTGAGGCAGGATAGTTATGAGTGGCAGGGAGAGTGGGAGGATATGGGCAGGCATCTAGAGCAGTGGGCACCTCCAGTGCTTTGGAAATTTACCCCTGAACAACTGAAAAATCCTAAAAAACTGGTGGAGTGCTTGAAAAAGGTGTGTCATCACCCTGGCAGTACCAGACATACAGAAATCACTGCAACGTGCTGGGGCTTGGCCTATGCCTACCGAGCTGCACTCAATGCTAGTATAACCCCAGTGACAGACCCGGCGGCCACTTCAACCCCTGAGACAGACCCAGCAGCCACTCCAAGCCCTAAAGCAGGCCCCAAGGCTGAGCCAGGAAAACAAACTGCACCAGTGTCGGTTGCACCCGTAACCAAGGTGAAAAAATGGTACAGAGAGTCAGGTCGTTTAGAACGCAGAGAGTCTTTTGGTAGGTCTAGGCGTAGAGAAGACGAGGCCGGGCCATCAGAGGAGCAGGAGGATGAAGATGAGGATGTTGCAAAAACAGCAGTATCTAGCCGAAACCTAAACGAGCGTGAGCTACGAGATGTGCGAAAAGATTTCAGTCGCTGTATAGGCGAGCAGCTTGTCACCTGGCTGCTCCGCTGCTGGGACACTGGAGCCAATAGTGTGGAATTAGAGGGCGGGGAAGCCAGGCGGCTGGGATCCCTTGCTAGAGATGCAGGCATTGACAAAGTAATTGGAGATGGAGTACGACCTTACAGCCTCTGGAGGCGTCTCCTGTCAGCTGTGAGGGAAAGGTATCCCTACAAGGAAGAAATTGTATGTCTTCCAGGCAAGTGGACCACTATGGAGAAGGGAATCCAGTACCTGAGGGAATTAGCAGTACGGGAGGTGATTTATGAGGACCTAGACAATGAACAAATATCCACAGATCCAGATGACGTCAAGTGTACACAACCCATGTGGCGGAAGTTTGTACGAAGTGCGCCATCATCATATGCCAGCTCATTGGCAATAATGGCCTGGAAAAAGGATGAGGAACCCACAGTGGATGAAGTGGCTAAACAACTCTGGCAGTACGAAGAAAGTCTCTCCTCTTCCTTACAGGCCTGCGTCTCGGCTGTGGAGAAACTTTCGGAAAAGTTCCACCACCTTGAAGATAGATTATTTTCCTCCCCACCTGAACAAACCAGTGTCTCTGCTATTAGGGGTAAGCGCTCATCCGTGCAAGGAAGACCATATGGTGCATACACACCTCGTGCCATCCTGTGGTTTTACCTACGTGACCATGGAGAGGACATGAGAAAATGGGATGGAAAATCTACCTCAACCCTAGAGGCACGGGTACGTGAGTTGCAAGGAAAAACAATCAGAAAAAAGGGGTCGTCTGAGAAACTTGCTGCTCCAACTTCCAGCAGGCAGTCCTTTAGACACAGAAACAAAGATTCTGACCAGGACTAGAGGGGCCCTGCCTCCAGCCAGGGGGAGGAAAGGGACAATCGAGTTTATTGGACTGTGTGGATTCGATGGCCTGGCACGTCAGATGCACAGAAGTATAAGGCTTTAGTAGACACCGGTGCACAATGTACTCTAATGCCATCAAGTTATAAAGGGCCAGAACCCATCAGTATTTATGGGGTGACGGGGGGATCCCAGCAGTTAACTGTATTGGAGGCTGAAGTGAGTCTGACTGGGAATGAGTGGCAAAAACACCGTATTGTGACTGGCCCAGATGCTCCATGCATCCTGGGCATAGACTATCTCAGGAGAGGATTTTTCAAGGACCCAAAAGGGTTCCGCTGGGCTTTTGGCATAGCTGCCTTACAGACAGATGACATTAAACAATTGTCTACCTTGCCCGGTCTCTCAGAGGACCCTTCTGTTGTGGGGCTGCTGAGGGTCAAAGAACAGCAAGTGCCAATCGCTACCACAACTGTGCACCTGCGGCAATATCGCACCAACCGAGACTCCCTGATTCCCATCCATAAGTTAATTCGTCAACTGGAGAGCCAAGGAGTGATCAGCAAGACTCATTCACCTTTTAATAGTCCCATATGGCCAGTGCGAAAGTCTAATGGTGAGTGGAGGCTAACAGTGGACTATCGTGGCCTGAACGAAGTCACACCACCACTGAGTGCTGCAGTGCCGGACATGCTAGAACTCCAGTATGAACTGGAATCAAAAGCAGCCACGTGGTATGCCACAATTGATATCGCTAATGCATTTTTCTCCATCCCTCTAGCAGCAGAGTGCAGGCCACAGTTTGCTTTCACTTGGAGGGGTGTCCAATACACCTGGAATCGGCTGCCCCAGGGGTGGAAACACAGCCCTACCATTTGCCATGGACTGATCCAGTCTGCGCTGGAGCAGGGGGAAGCTCCTGAACACCTGCAGTACATCGATGACATCATTGTGTGGGGTGACACAGCAGAGGAAGTTTTTGAGAAAGGGAAGAAAATAGTCCAAGTCCTTCTAAAGGCTGGTTTTGCCATAAAACAAAATAAAGTCAAGGGACCTGCACGAGAGATCTAGTTTTTAGGAATAAAATGGCAAGATGGACGTCGTCAAATCCCAATGGATGTGATCAACAAAATACCAGCCATGTCTCCACCAACTAGCAAAAAGGAAACACAAACTTTCCTAGGTGTCGTGGGGTTTTGGAGAATGCACATTCCAAATTACAGTCTAATTGTAAACCCGCTCTACCAAGTAACCCGTAAGAAGAATGATTTTGAATGGGGCCCTGAGCAACGACAGGCCTTTGAACAAATTAAGCAGGAAATAGTTCATGCAGTAGCCCTTGGGCCAGTCCGAACAGGACCAGATGTAAAGAATGTGCTCTACACCGCAGCCGGGGAGAATGGCCCCACCTGGAGCCTCTGGCAGAAAGAGCCTGGGGAAACTCGAGGTCGACCCCTAGGGTTTTGGAGCCGGGGATACAGAGGATCTGAGGCCCGCTACACTCCAACCAAAAAGGAGATATTGGCAGCATATGAAGGAGTTCGATCTGCTTCAGAAGTGGTTGGTACTGAAGCGCAGCTCCTCCTGGCACCCCGACTGCCGGTATTGGGCTGGATGTTCAAAGGAAGGGTCCCCTCTACACATCATGCAACTGATGCTACATGGAGTAAATGGGTTGCACTGATTACTCAGCGGGCTCGAATAGGAAACCCCAGTCGCCCAGGAATCTTGGAAGTGATTATGGACTGGCCAGAAGGCAAATACTTTGGGATGTCATCAGAGGAGGAGGTGGTCCGTGCTGAAGAAGCCCCATTGTACAACAAGCTACCAGAAAATGAGAGGAGATATGCCCTGTTCACTGATGGGTCCTGTCGTATTGTGGGAAATCATCGGAGATGGAAAGCTGCTGTATGGAGTCCTACACGACGAGTTGCAGAAGCTGCTGAGGGAGAAGGTGAATCGAGTCAATTTGCAGAAGTGAAAGCCATCCAGCTGGCTTTAGATATTGCTGAACGAGAAAAATGGCCAGTTCTCTACCTCTACACTGATTCGTGGATGGTAGCAAATGCCCTGTGGGGGTGGTTACAGCAATGGAAGCAGAACAACTGGCAGCACAGGGGCAAACCCATCTGGGCTGCTTCATTGTGGCAAGATATTGCTGCCCGGGTAGAGAACCTGGCTGTAAAGGTACGCCATGTAGATGCTCATGTGCCCAAAAATCGGGCTACTGAAGAACATCAAAACAACCAGCAGGTGGATCAGGCTGCTCAGATTGAAGTGGCTCAGGTGGACCTGGACTGGCAACATAAGGGTGAATTATTTATAGCCCGATGGGCCCATGACACTTCAGGCCATCAAGGCAGAGATGCAACATACAGATGGGCTCGTGATCAAGGGGTGGACCTGACCATGGACACTATAGCACAGGATATTCATGAGTGTGAAACGTGCTGCAATCAAGCAAGCCAAATCGTCAAAGCCTCTTTGGTGTGGAGGACGATGGCTGAAATATAAATATGGAGAGGCCTGGCAGATTGATTACATCACACTCCCTCAAACCCGCAACGGCAAGCGCCACGTACTTACAATGGTGGAAGCGACCACCGGGTGGCTGGAAACATATCCTGTGCCCCATGCCACCGCCCAAAACACTATCCTGGGCCTTGAAAAGCAAGTCCTATGGCGACATGGCACCCCAGAAAGAATTGAATCAGACAACGGGACTCATTTCCGAAACAATCTTATAGACACTTGGGCCAAAGAACATGGTATTGAGTGGGTGTATCACATCCCCTATCATGCACCAGCCTCCGGTAAAGTTGAGCGATACAATGGACTGTTAAAGACTACACTGAAAGCAATGGGTGCTGGGACATTCAAAAACTGGGACACACATTTGGCAAAGGCCACCTGGTTAGTCAATACTAGGGGATCTGCTAACCGAGCTGGACCTGCCCAGTCAGACCTGTTACGTACTGTAGAAGGGGATAAAGTTCCTGTAGTGCACATAAGAAACATGCTGGGAAAGACAGTCTGGGCTACTCCTGCCTCAGGAAAAGGCAAACCCATTCGTGGGATTGCTTTTGCTCAGGGACCTGGATGCACTTGGTGGGTAATGCAAAAGAATGGGGAGGTCCGATGTGTACCTCAAGGGGATTTAATACTGGGTGAAAATAGCCCATGAGTTAAACTGTATTATGTTAATTATTATATAATACTGTATGTCATCACTACCATGATCCCTATATGTCAATGTCCTATTAATGGTATCACAGTAACAACCACGCAGATACTGATGAATGAATTTTGATAGAATTGGACAAGTAAAGTGATGTGGTGGAACGAGAACTGGCTTCAGCGTGTGACAATCCAACATCACACACCATCTCTTCTGTGCTGAAAGACTGCAATGACAGATGGAGCCTGAAGTCAGTCATGCACTATGCAAACTCAGTGGACATTATATATATATATTATAAATGAAAATGGTAGTCAATTGGAATCTATTGGAAAGGGTGTAACCTGAGCATGACATAAATGGTATGGAATAAGGGGTGGATATATGTCCTGGTTTCAGTTAGGATAGAGTTAATTTTCCTCCCAGTAGCTGGTAGGGTGCTATGTTTTGGATTAGGATGAGAAGAGTGCTGATAACATGCTGATGTTTTAATTGCTGCAGAGCAGTGCTTACACCAAGCCAAGGACTTTTCAGCTTCTCGCTCTGTCCTGCCAGCGAGCAGGCTGGGGGTGCAGCAGGAGCTGGGAGGGGACAGACCCAGGACAGCTGACCCAAACTGGCCAAAGGGCTATTCCATACCATCTGACGTCATGCTCAACAATATATAGGGGTGGCTAGCCGGGGTGGGGCGCAGGCTGCTCGGGGTTGGGCTGGGCATCGGTCAGCGGGTGGTGAGCAATTGCATTGTGCATCACTTGTTTTGTACATATTATTATTATTATTTTATTTTTCTGTCCCTAATAAACTGTCTCTATCTCAACCCACAGGCTTCAGTTTTTCTCGTTTCTCTCCCCCATCCCAGAGAGGGAGGGGGGAGGGTGAGCGAACGGCTGTGTGGTGTTTAGCTGCCGGCCAGGTTAAACCACAACAAGGTGGTGAGGCACTGGAACAGGTTGCCCAGAGAAGTGGTGGATGCCCTGTGCCTGGAAGTGTTCAAGGCCAGGTTGAATGGAACTTTGAGCAACCTGGTCTAGTGGATGGTGTCACTGCCTGTGACAGGGGTGATGGTGCAAATAGATGATCTCTAAGGTCCCTTCCAACCTCAGCCATTCTGTGATGCTGATTCTCCAACAACCTCCAAAGACATGCCCACAAATACTGGCTTTTCCCTCAAGATTCCTCCATTAGAGCTTGCAGATACTTGTACCTACCTTGGACCACCTCTGGCCGCTCAAATGTCACCAGGTGATTGCATCAGATTCCAGGCCTCCATCTCCATTATTCATGATGGGAAATGATGTGAAGAGCTCACATGCAGGTGCCCATGTTGTTGGGGGACAGTTGGACCAGATGATCTTGGAGGTCCTTAATGATTCTATGATTCTATGAATCTATGTTGTGCACACCTGAACTCAGGCAGAGGAATCCTAGCTCCTGTGTGTCTGTGGTAGACATGGGAGGGAGCTGAACTGTTTTCTAGGCCAAGGACTATAAACCCATAGTGTGAAACTTTGACTGAGACAGCTGAACCACTTGTCTAAGCACAGCTGTACAGATGATTCCCTGCAGACAGAACCTGGACAGGTTGGATTGATGGGCAGAGGCCAATGGGATGAGGTTCACCATGGCTAAATACCAGGACCTGCCCTTTGAACACATCAACCCCATGCAGCACTACAGGCTTGGGGCAGAGTGATTGGAAAGCTGTGCAGAGGAAAGGGATCTGGGGGTGTTGGTCGAAGCTTGACTGAACATGAACTGGCAGTGTGCCTGGGTGGCCAAGAAGGCCAACGGCATACTGGCTTGTATCAGGAGCAGTGTAACCAGCAGGACCAGGGAGGTGTTTGTCCCCTAGTCCTCAGCTCTGCTGAGGCCGTACCTCGAGTGCTGGGTTCAGTTTTGGGCCCGTCACTTCCAGAAGGACATTGAGGCCCTGGAGCATGTCCAGAGATGAGCAACAAAACTGGTGAAGGGCCTGGAACACAAGTCCTATGAGGAGCAGCTGAGGGAACTGGGGCTGTTTACTCTAGAGAAGAGAAGGCTCAGGGAAGACCTTGTTGCTCTCTCTAGCTACCTGAAAGGAAGTTGTGGGGAGCGGGGTGTCAGCATCTTCTCACAGATAACTAGCGATAGGACTACAGGGAAGGGCCTCAAGTTGCACTTGGGTAGTCAGGAGTTAACACTGCAAATTAGGAGACATTTCTTCTCAGGAAGAGCAGTCAGGCATTGGAACGGAATGCCCAGTGAAGTGGTGAAGTCACCATCCCTGGGGGTGTTCAAGGAAAGGTTGGACCTGGTTCTTAGAGACACGGTTTAGTGGATGATATTGGTGGTAAGGGTAGGGTTGGACCAGATGATCTTGGAGGTCTTTTCCAATCATAATGACTCTATAATTCTATGATCTTCCTGTCCTTGTCTGTGTGTCCTGTCTGAAAATGGAACAAAGAAAGGACATTCTTAGGTTGGAAACTTTATTTATTTATTTATTTATTTATTTCTGGTAGGTGAATTGAGCCTGCTGTCAAGAAGTATGTCTGTGCCCAGGGCAAGGAGGGAACCCCAGGGATTGCTTCAGGCTGATTCCCAGCAGGTTCCCCTGCAGCCCCAGGGCCATGGGCAGGGAGCCTGGTGGGGGGCAGAGCAAGGGAGGCCTTGGGCTGGGCCTCTGCTGCTGAGCTGGGCTGGGCTCCTGGGCCCAAGGGGAGCTCCTGGCAAGCGGGCAGCGCTGCAGAGACACAGCTCTGCCCAGGAGCAGCTCCTCTGCACAGCGCAGCAGGGCTGGGGGCACTGCCTGTAGCTAGCGTGGGGAGGGGAAAGAAGGGAGAGAGAGGTTACTGGCTGAGTGGAAGATGAGAATACTGAGAGCTCAGAGGAGGAGAAGTCTTCACAGCACATAACAGAGTAAGTCTCTTTCTGCAGTGCAATGCACAGGAGTGTCGTGGAGGTTTCCCACACCAAGGACTTCCCACAGATCGGGCTGCATGCACTCAGTGTTTCTTCAGTGTGGAGAAGCACAATCTCCAGAGCAGGTGGTTCTAAACTGCAGGGTCAGCATGCAGGCCCCAAGGGCTCCCTTGTCGCAGGCCGGCTGCAGACTGGGAAGCTAGGGGTGTAAGCAGGGGTGCCCAGGGCTGTGGTGCAGAGCAGGGTCCCTGCTGTGCCCCAGGGGCTGTGTGCAGGGGCAGGGCCTCTGCCGCCTGCCAGGCTCAGCACTCAGCCTGCCCGGGGAGCTGCCCAGGGCGCTGCGGGGAGAAGCTGCGGGTGGAAGGAGCCCCCCCGGCAGGGCAGGGTCCTGCTGCTGGTAGGAGGCTGCTACCTTTGGCAGCCTGCTCACAGCTCCACAGCACAACCAGGGTGTCTCTGAGTGGGTTTCGCAAGAGGAGAATAAAGACAGGTGTTATCTGCTTCATATCAGTCCTCCTGAGTGTCTGCTTTCATTTTTTTTCTTCTTTTCTCAGTGGGAATAGAAATAGATGTTGTTATTTCCAAGAGAAGTCAGACTCTCCTAAGCCTTCACAATAAGCTTTAGAAGGACTGTACGGCATCCCTTTCTTGCCCCTCAGCCCATAGAAAGCTCCACCACCACACGTGCAGGGTCAGTAGGGTTTGTGTGACCTGGTCTCTAGGACGTGCCCCCAGCCAGCTGCCCCTGGGCAGAGCCCTGCTGCCAGGAGGTGTCTGCAGGGCAGAGCTGAGCACCCAGCGGGTGGGATGGGGGCTGTGACCTGCAGGCAGGAGGCGTGGGGACAGAGACCCAGCTGCAGGCAGGGACAGCTGCAGGCAGCAGAGCCATGGGCAGGGAATGGCAGTACAGTGCTAACAGCATAGTCTGCCACCTCCCTGCTCTCCCCCAGGCCCTCAGGATTCAGGCCATGAGTCAAGCTGAATCTCTGTCCAGGGAGTTCCTTAGGCCACAATAATGGGGCAGCTCAATCTGGGAACTGTACTGAGATGTAGACGATTCTGACTGAGACCAGGACAGATGGAGAGGTTGGCTGTCCTCACCTCGGTAAGAACAGTCACTTTGCTTCCTAGGACTCACAAGGTCTCACCTGGAATACGTTACAGATGCCAGTGTTTTCTACCCTCTAAAAATGCTCCTGAGTGTGACACAGGCAACGGGAACAAAGTAAACCACAAATTCTTTTTCGCAGTCTAGAGTGTTGAGAGTGGTAATGCTGTGAAGAGGTAAATTTAATCAGAGATCACTCCTTGTTCTTATTTACCTTGAGCTATAGGGCAGGCTCTTGCAGAGCCCACAGCAGAGACCGTTGCTCCCAGTGGCACCCTCAGCTAGCACTAACCAGAACTCAAGCAAGAGAGTGGCAGAAAGATCTCAGAAAGGGAAAAGTCACTGTGGGGGGTTTCAATGAGAAGTGGAGTAGGTTTTTCTCAGAGATGTCTCTCCTCATTATCAATGTCTTTTCTTCCTTGCATTGTCCCCTTTCTCGAGGAGGATCAGATGTCCAACAGCAGCTCCATCACCGAGTTCCTCCTCCTGGCATTCGCAGACACGCGGGAGCTGCAGCTCCTGCACTTCGCGCTCTTCCTGGGCATCTACCTGGCTGCCCTCCTGGGCAACGGCCTCATCCTCACCGCCGTAGCCTGCGACCACCACCTCCACACCCCCATGTACTTCTTCCTCCTCAACCTCGCCCTCCTTGACCTGGGCTGCATCTCCACCACTGTCCCCAAAGCCATGGCCAATTCCCTCTGGGACACAAGGGCCATTTCTTACTCAGGATGTGTTGCACAGCTCTTTCTATTTGTCTTCTTGATATCAGCAGAGTATTATCTTCTCACTGTCATGGCCTATGACCGCTACGTTGCCATCTGCAAGCCCCTGCACTATGGGAGCCTCCTGGGCAGCAGAGCTTGTGCCCAGATGGCAGCAGCTGCCTGGGGCAGTGGGGTTCTCCATGCTCTGCTGCACACTGCCAATACTTTTTCACTCCCATTCTGCAGAGGCAATGCAGTGGACCAGTTCTTCTGTGAAATTCCTCAGATTTTCAAGCTCTCCTGCTCTGATTCCTACCTTAGGGCAGTTGGACTTCTCATATTTAGCTCCTTTTTGGGGTTTGGCTGTTTTGTTTTCATTATTTTTTCCTATGTACAGATCATCAGGGCTGTGCTGAGGATGCCCTCTGAGCAGGGACAGCACAAAGCCTTCTCCATGTGTCTCCCTCACCTGGCTGTGGTCTTCCTGTTTGTCAGCACTAGCATGTTTACCTACCTGAATCCCTCCTTCCTCTCCTCCCCATCCCTAAACCTGGTGGTGGCAGTTCTGTACTCGGTTCTGCCTCCAGTATTGAACCCCCTCATCTACAGCATGAGGAACCAGGAGCTCAAGAAGGCCATCAAGAAAGTGATTTCATTGAGATGTTTCCAGATGTGCTGAGGAAGTTGACTGGACCTTTCCACAGCTATAAACTGTTTCTTTTCTTCTGCAGATGAATTTTAGTTTATGTCATGACAAGCCAAGGCTGTCTTTAATTCTAGAGGGGAAGAAATTTGGTTTCATTAGTTTTGCTTAGTTTCATGTTCCCTTGTAATCATGTTTTCCACAAGGAAATGCCGTTATTCAACCCTTTGTACTTGAGTACCAACATACATTGTTTGAACCTGAGGGTTAGTAGAAACAAGGAGCCAGGCTCTCTGTGTATTTAAACCAAATAAATCTTGGTCTGAGACCCAGTCTCCCCAGATCAGGAGTGAATGGGAACAGGGGCTGTGGTGCCAGTGCCCAGAGCCCTGCAGCAGCCTCTGGTGGGCACTGATGTGGGGCCAGCCCAGCCTGGGCTGCTGGGCTGGGCTGGGCAGAGGGCAGGGAGGTGGGAGAGCTGGGGGCAGCTGGGCCGGGCTGGAAGCTGCCCAACACAGAGAAACATCCTTGTCAAGCTGGGATGTGCGGCCATGCAGGGGGAGGACATGCACCGCTGGCTTCGGGTCGTGTGGCAGGGATGGAAGAAAGGCCAGTGCAGGAGGGAGGAGGCTGGCCTGTGCCCTGCTGGCATGGACAGAGCAGGAAGGTGGCCTAGGGCTTTCATCACCTGCAGCCTGTCTTGTCAGCCATGTCCAGCACTGGCCCCTCCCCCCCAGATTTAGGGGTTCATTTGGCTGCCAGGCCATCTCCATCCTTGTGCCGGGCTCAGGGCCTGTGTCAGGGGAACAGCCAGCCCTGTCAGCCTCTGTCCTGGCCCAGAGCCCTACAGACCTGGAGCAGGGCTGTCTGCAGAGCCCCTCATGGGACTGGGGTTGGGTCAGGGCATGAGCAGGGGGCTGGGGCCTGGAAGAGGCTGCAAAGGCAGGAGGGCCATGGCAGGAAGGGACCGTGAGGGTGTTAATGGGATTTTAACAGAGGGAGCTTGACCCAGACCTGAACATTGCACTGCCATGTGTGGTGTCGTGGCAGCATGGCTGTGGGACCATGTGTAGGGCAGTGGGGCTGGGCCAATAAGGGACAGGGTGCTGAGAGGGGCCACGAAGCAGCTGCCAGGGTGTGACAGCAAGGACAGGCTCAAAAAAAAAAAAAAAGAAAAAGAAAAAAGAAATTTAGATTAAATGCCTTTCTGGTGGATATAAGTTTTTAGCAATGGCAGAGCTCACCTGGAGTTGGTGTTTGCAAGAAAACCAAGATCAAAAAACTTCTTTGATTGCTGCTTTGGAGACCAAGGCTGAAGAAGGGTAATGAAGAGCTGCTGCTGAGTGGGGGGGCTGATTTAATGAGAGCAGGCAAAGCTTGGCCTGAGGGACACTGTGCCTTCTTTGCCTGAGTCCGTACTGAAAAGGTCTCCAAGCCTTTTCAGGGAAAGTGCTCAAGGAAGACAAGAAAACCTATTGACCAGAACTTCAATAACGATGCCCCAGCACACACTTCCTCTCTGGAAACAGCCTGGGAGAAAGGTCTTGGTGGACAAGGACCTGGGCAGGAGGCAGCCGTGTGCCCTGGCAGCAAGGGAGGCCAGCAGATTCCTGGGCTGTACAACCAGGGGCACGGCCAGGACTTGGAGGGTGGCACAATGCTGTGTCCATTCAGATCCCCCACACAGGAAAGAATTCAGCGAGCTGGAGGAGGTTGAGGAAAGGGCCCCCAGGATGGTCAGGGCCTGGAGTCCTTGGTCTGTGAGGAGAGGCTGACGGAGCTGGGCCTGTCCAGCCTGCATAAGGGAAGGCTGAGGGAACCTCACCACAGCCTGTCAGTGCCTGTGAGGTCATGCAGAACACAGGGCCAGGCTCCCCACCGTGGTGTACAGCAGGAGGATGACAGGCAACATGTGTTGGGTGAAACCAGAGGTGCCAGGCCTGGAGTTAAGGCAGAGATTTCTCACCCAGCTCACCCAGGACTCGTCCTGAGCAAGGCAGCCATGAGCCCTGCCTGCCCTCCTGCCTACCCCTGTGGACCCACAGCCAGCCCCTCGATGGAGCTCTGCCAGCCCCTTGCCCTCCCCTCTGCAGTGATGTCATTTCTGCCCAGGGGGCTCTCTGATGTGTGGGATGATGTCATAGTGCCTGCCGGCCAGCCCTTCTGAGGGCCAATCAGGCTGCTGCAGTGGCAGTGACCTCACTCCAGCCCCCTCCCATGATCTGCCTCTGCCCTTCCCCTCTCCCCTGTCTGGCCACAAAGACAAAAGTCGGTGTTAGGCAGCAGCTTTGCAGTGGTGGCCTCCGTGTTGGTTTTGCCAGGGAGGACATCTGCCCATGTGCCAAAAGGACCTACTACTGCCAAGATGCATTTGGTCTTTCAAGCTGTCACTGGCAGAGGTCTTGCAAAGTCTTTCTGCAGTTGTGCCCAGGGACCTTCACTCCATTGGTCCTGGGCTGGGGCTTTCACTTCAGCTGAACCTGCATTGGTCATGGCACAAGAAAGACGCCTCTTAGAGCTGCACTCTGCATCCTCCTTCCTGGTAGGTCACCACTTGGTGTCCTTCACTCTGCTCACAGTGTTTGTCTTAGCTCATGGATGAACCGCATTAGATCTGCTTGAGTCTTCTGAGGCCCAAAGCAATGCCTATTGCCTGCTGCACCTACAGCACAATAACTATTATTTTCCCTTACTGTGCAGATTGACCTGATGGGTCTGTTCATATTAATGCCTTTTAATTTTCCTAGTTGGAAGGGGACATATTCCCAGACTGCGGCAGGCTGCTGGGCTCTGCCATTGCCAGAGTCACCTGCTCTTGAGTCTTTCAGCCTGAGTTGATCACACATGACCCAGCATGAGTTTCTCAGGGTCCCAACAGTCATTTTAAGTGTGGGTGTTGTGGTTTACCTGTCTGGCAGCTAGGCACCACAGAGCCATTCTCTCACCCTCCCCCCTACCTCTTTGGATGGGGGAGAGAAGCAGAAAGAAATGAAAGCCTGTGGGTTGAGATCAAGACAGTTTATTAGGACAGAAAATTGACCTATTGTAACAGATCCAAACCCTTCTTGTGCTGGGAGCTGCAGACCTGGAGACAGTACTGCAAGTTGGGCCTCACCTGGGCAGAGCAGAGGGGGACAATCACCTCCCTTGACCTGCTGACCACTCCTGTGTTGATGCAGCCCAGGATGCAGTTGGACTTCTGGGCTGCAAGTGCTCACTGCTGGCTCATGTTGGTCCTTGCATACACCCGAACCCCCAAGTCCCTCTCTGCAGGCCTGCTCTCAGTGAGTTCTTCTCCTAGTCTGTACTCACACCCAAGATTTCCCTGGCCCAGGTGCAGCACCTTGTTCTTGGACTTTTTGAACCTCGTTAGGTTCACATGGGCCCACTTCTCGAGCCTGTCCAGGTCCTTTTGGATGGCATCTCTTCCTGCTATTGTATCACTCAGCTTAGTGTCATCTGCAAACTTGCTGAGGGTGCACTCAATCCCACTGTCTATGTTACTGATAAAGGTATTAAACAGTACCAGTCCCAAGAGAGACCCCTGAGGGACAGCACTCATCACCAGCCCCCACCTGGACATAGAGCCATTGACCACTACTCTCCCAGTCCGACCTTCAAGACAACACCTTATCCACTGAATGGTCCAGCCATCAAATCCGTACCTCTCCAATTTGGAGATCAGGATGTCATGTGGAACTGTTTTAAGAGCCTTAAAGATGTCCAGGTAGATGACATTGCTCAGTCTTCCCTTGTCAACTGATACTGTCACTCCATTGTAGAAGGACACCAGATTGGTCAGGCACAGTTTGCCCTTGGTGAAACCATGCTGGCTGTCCCAGATCACCTCCTTCTCCTGCATGTGCCTTAACATTGCTTCCAAGAGGACCCATTCCATGATCTTGCCAGGCACAGAGGTGATGCTCACCATTCTGTAGTTCCCCCAATCTTCCTTTCTAGCCTTATAGTGATGTTTCCTTTTTTTCCTTTTCCCAGTCCCCAGGGACTTTGCCTGACTGCCAGGACTTTTCAACTGTGATGGAGAGTGGCAACCATGTCAGCCAATTCCCTCAGGACCCTCAGATGCATGTCATTAGGCCCCACAGACTTGTACTTGTTTAGTCTCATAAGGTGGTCTCGAACCTGCTCTTCACTTACAGTGTGTGGGACTTTGCTCCCCCAGCCTCCATCTACAGGTTCAGGGAAATAAAAGATTTTGAAAGCCTGACTGGCAGTAAAGACTGAGGCAACGAAGTTGTTGAGAACCTCAGCCTTCTCCATGTCTGTCATTACCAGTTCACCCTTCTCATCCATCAGAGGGGGTACACTCTCCTTGGCCTTTCTTTCCTGAGCAAAGAATCCCTTCTTGTTATTCTTTGCATCCCTCAGCAAGCTCAGTTCCGTCCATGCCTTGGCTTTCCTGATCCCATCCCTGCACATCTGGACTGCATCCCTGTACTCTTCCCAGGCCACGTGTCCCTGCTTCCACTGCCTGTGCATTTCCTTCTTGCACCTCAGTTTGACCAGCAGGTCCTTGCTCAGCCATCCCAGTTTCTTGCTTGGCTTCTCATACAGGGGGATGGAGAGACCCTGTGTTTTAAGGAAAACATCCTTAAAGAGTCTCCAGCTCTTCTCAGCAACTTTGTCCCTAAGGATGGTGTTCCAAGGGAGTCATCCACTAGGTATTTAAAGAGCTTGAAGTTCACTCTTTGGACGTTCAGGGTCTTGACTTGCCCTTTGCCAGGCTGTATTCCTAGAGATCACAAGCTCAGCCAGGGCATGGTCACTGCAGTACAGCCTGCCTCCAATCTTGACCTCTTTAATGAGCTCTTCCATGTTGGTGAGCACTAGGTCAAGTAACACTTCTCCTCTGGTTGGATTGTCTAATACCTAGACCAGAAAGTTATCCTTAGTGCACTGTAGGAGTCTCCTGCATTGCTTACGGCCTGCTGTTTAGGTTTTCCAGGAGACATTCAGGTGATCAAAGTTCCCCATTAACATGAGAGTGTGCGAGCATGATGCTCCTTATAGATGAAGCAAGGCCTCATCAACAGCCTCCCCTTGATCAGGCAGCCTTGAGTAGACGCCAACCACCAGGTGTTCTTTATTGGTCCAGTCCTTAATTTTTACCCACAAGCTCTCAACCTGTCTGTGACTGTTTCTCAGAGGCCTCTCTTTGCAATCAATCCATTCCCTAACATAGAGAGCAACACCCCACCCCTCTTTCCCTGGCTATCTCTTCTGAACACTTTGTAGCCCTCTATTCCAGTGTTACAGTTAGTTGATCCATCCCACTTCATATGAAGCCAGAGAAATCCAAAAGTGTGTAGGAACAGAAAAAACACACTTAACTATAAAAGTGGAAACAAACAAAACACAGGTCTGACATAGGATATGCTGTGAGTCATTTATGGAAAGAGGCAAGAATTTTATAACTATTGAAAAAACTCCAGGAAATCACTTTCTTCACAGAATTCATGAGTTCCTGGTTCCTCATGCTGTAGACGAGGGGGTTCAGTACTGGAGGCACCACTGAATACAGAACTGCTACCACCAGTTCCAGGGATCGGAAGGAGATGTAGGGAGGCTTCAGGTAAGAAATAGCTCCAGTGCTAACAAACAGGCAGACCACAGCCAAGTGAGGGAGGCAGGTGGAAAAGGCTTTGTGCTGTCCCTGCTCAGAGGGCATCCTCAGCACCACCCTGATGATCTGTACATAGGAGAGCACAATGAAAACTAAACATCCAAAAGCAAAGCACGCACTAACTATGACAAGCCAAGCTTCCCTGAGGTAGGAGTGTGAGCAGGAGAGCTTGAGGATCTGGGGGATTTCACAGAAGAACTGGTCCACAGCATTACCTCGGCAGAGGGGCAGTGAAAATGTGTTAGCAGTTTGCAGCAGAGCATTGAGAACCCCACTGCCCCAGGCAGCTGCTGCCATCTGGGCACAAGCTCTGCTGCCCAGGAGGGTCCCGTAGTGCAGGGGCTTGCAGATGGCCACGTAGCGGTCGTAGGCCATGATGGTGAGAAGAGAATACTCTGCTGAAAACAAGAAGACAAACAAAAAGTCCTGGGCAACACATCCTGCAAAGGAAATGGCCCTGGATCCCCAGAGGGAATTGGCCATGGCTTTGGGGACAGTGGTGGAGATGGAGCCTAGGTCGAGGAGGGCGAGGTTGAGGAGGAAGAAGTACATGGGGGTGTGGAGGCGGTGATCGCAGGCTACGGCAGTGAGGATGAGGCCGTTGCCCAGGAGGGCAGCCAGGTAGATGCCCAGGAAGAGCGCAAAGTGCAGGAGCTGCAGCTCCCGTGTGTCTGCGAATGCCAGGAGGAGGAACTCGGTGATGGAGCTGCTGTTGGGCATCTGGTGCTCCTGGGAATGGGGACCTGTTGAAGAAGGAAAATGCAGTGACAATTTAGCACAGACTTCTTTGAGTGAACCCTACTCAGTTTCTTGCAGAAACCTCTGAAACTGAGTGATCCACCCTCTGCATTCCTTGTCACATCAGATGCACATTCATTAAAAGAGGTTGCTGTAGTTTAACCCAGCTGGCAGCTAAGCACTACACAGCCATTTGCTCACCTTTCCTTCTTCCTCTCTGGGTTGGGGGAGAGAATTAGAAAGAAATGAATGCCTTTGGGTTGAAATAGAGACAGTTTATTAGGACAGAAAAAAAGGAAGATAATAACAATAATGACAATAGTATTACTATTAAAAATGTTTACTAAACAAGTGATGCACAATGCAATTGCTCACCACCCACTGACCGATGCCCAGCCTATCCCTGAGCAGCCCGGCCCCCCATCCTAGCCAGTCCCCCCATATTAATTGTTTAGCATGATGTCAGATGGTATGGAATACCCCTTTGGCCAGTTTGGGTCAGCTGTCTTGGTTTTGTCCCTTCCCAGCTCCTGCTGCACCCCCAGCCTGCCTGCTGGCAGGACAGTGTGAGAAGCTGAAAAGTCCTTGGATTAGTGTAAGCACTGCTCTGCAACAATTAAAACATCAGCATGTTATCAGCACTCTTCTCATCCTAAATCCCAAACACAGCACCCAGATGTGCAGAGACTGCATGATGTGCAGGAGATGGCTCCTCACTCAGACAGCCAGACCAAGTTGCGCCCTTGTGGAGAATAGCTTGACTTGACACTACAAGGAGGCTGACAAGTGTCCTAAGGTGAGGAGCCTGCTTATTTCCCAAGTCCTGTCAATTGCACTGCCCAGACACAGATTAGAAAAAATGGAAATGGGAAAAGATGGGGTCTTCTGAAGTGATAGCTGGCACTAGCCCCTTGCACTGCATTGCCTGTGGCTCCACCAGTCAGATGGGTGATGGAACACCTCATTGCTATGCTGACACATCTGTGGCAGGATGTTCAAGGTCATTTTTGGAACTGCATGTGAAACCCCCATCCCTAGCGAGCCTGAACACAATAGCAGGAGCAGCATGAACGGGTGGAGAAATGTGGGGAAATATCACAGTGCTCACTCTGTGGAAGACAGAGGCAGAGAAACCCCTCAGAAAGCCTCACCCAGCTGTGCACAGCCCCCAGGGATGCTGAGCAGTCAATGCCAATCCCTCTGTCATGCAAGAGGAAAGGGGAGCATGCCCACAGAGATGCACCTCTCCTCTTCTGGGGCTCTGGTTGCAGACATGGCAGCTCATGCCCTGGACACCGTGATCAGCTCCACATGATCCAGCAGTGTTTGCCTGCAGCCCAGAAGGCCAACTGCGTCCTGGGCTGCATCAACAGAGGAGTGGCCAGCAGGTCGAGGGAGGTGATTGTCCCCCTCTGCTCTGCCCAGGTGAGGCCCAACTTGGACTGTCTCCAGGTCTGCGGCTCCCTGCTCAAGGAGGATGTGGAGCTGTTAGAGCAGGTCTAGAGGAGGGCCACAAAGATGGTCAAGGGGCTGGAGCACCTCTCCTATGAAGAAAGGCTGAGAGAGCTGGGGCTGTTCAGCCTAAAGAAGAGAAGGCTCCATGGTGACCTCATTGCAACCTTTCAGTACTTGAAGGGAACTTATAAAAAAGATGGAGAAGGACTCTTTACTTGGGTAGATAACAACAGGACAAGGGGGAATACTTTACACTAGAAGAAGGGAGATTTAGATTAGAGATTAGGAGGAAATTCTTCACTCAGAGTGTGGTGAGGCACTGGAACAGGTTGGCAGGAGAAGTTGTGGGTGCCCCAGTCTTGGAAGTTTACAAGGACAGGTTTTGAGCAGCCTAGTCTAGTGGAAGGTGCCCTTGCCCATGGCAGGGGATTGAGAACTCAATGAGCTTTAAAGTAACTTCCTACCCAAATTCTATGCTAGCATTCATTCTATGATCTTCATTGCAGAAGTAGTTTTGGCTGGGAGAGGAGATGAGGGGCTTAGACAAAAGGTATCTGGATTGCAGCAACTGAGAGAAGGATGCCCAAATCTACCCTGCACAGCACTGCCCTCCTTCCCTGACCGATCTTCAGTGCCTGGAGCTGTTTCTCAGTCTACTCCCATCTGAGCATCTCTAAGCACTCAGATCTGCCCTGCAGAAACCTCTGAGCAGCGTGGCACGTAATGGGATGCTCCAGTGTTTGATAGTCCAGAGAAGCAGGTCAGAAGAAAAGACTCAGTGGTGCGAAACGCGATGCTGGTGCAGACTTAGGCTTCAGACATTGTGACAAGCCGTTATCAGGTTTCTATCTGAGCTGAAAAAGAGCTGACAGCCTCTTGCCCAAACTGAATTTGCCCAAACTGAATTTTCTCTTCCATTAATGTATCCTCCCAGCTTCCTCAGCAATGGGAAACAGAAAAGAGTCAAGAAAGCTCTATGTCTTCAAAATATTTGCTGCCTTGACAATGCTAAAAAACCCTGTGGGAAATACCCTGTAGATGTGCTGTGGAGCTGTGAGCAGGCTGCCCCTGGCAGCAGCCTCCCACCAGCAGCAGGACCCTGCCCTGCCGGGGGGGGCTCCTTCCACCCACAGCTTCTCCCCGCAGCGCCCTGGGCAGCTCCCCGGGCAGGCTGAGTGCTGAGCCTGGCAGGCGGCAGAGGCCCTGCCCCGGCACACAGCCCCTGGGGCACAGCAGGGACCCTGCTCTGCACCACAGCCCTGGCCACCCCTGCCTGCAACCCTGGCTACACAGACTGAAGCTGGCCTGCAAAAAAGGAGCCCTTGGGGCCTGGATGCTTACCCTGCAGCTGGAAACCTCGCACTGCAGCTTGTGCTTCTCCAAATTAAAGAAATACCAAGTGCATCCAGCCTGACCTTCTGTGGGGAGTTCTGGGTCTGGAAATCTTCCCTGATACTCCTGTGCATTGCACTGCAGAAAGAGACTTACTCTGTTATGTGCTGTGAAGATTTCTCCTCCTCTGAGCTCTCAGTATTCTCATCTTCCACTCAGCCAGTAACCTCTCTCTCCCTTCTCTCTACTCCCCAAGCCAGCTGCAGGCAGTGCTCCCAGCCCTGCTGCGCTGTGCAGAGGAGCTGCTCCTGGGCAGAGCTGTGTCTCTGCAGCGCTGCCCGCTTGCCAGGAGCTCCCCTTGGGCCCAGGAGCCCGGCCCAGCTCAGCAGCAGAGGCCCAGCCCAAGGCCTCCCTTGCTCTGCCCCCCACCAGGCTCCCTGCACATGGCCCTGGGGCTGCAGGGGAACCTGCTGGGAATCAGCCTGAAGAAATCCCTGGGGTTCCCTCCTTGCCCTGGGCACAGACATACTTCTTGACAGCAGGCTCATTTCACCTACCAGAAATAAATAAATTAATAAATAAAGTTTCCAACGTAAGAATGTCCTTTCTTTGTTCCATTTTCAGACAGGACACACAGACAAGGACAGGAAGATCATAGAATTATAGAGTCATTATGATTGGAAAAGACCTCCAAGATCATCTGGTCCAACTCTACCCTTACCACCAATATCACCCACTAAACCGTGTCCCTAAGAACCAGGTCCAACCTTTCCTTGAACACCCCCAGGGACGGTGACTCCTCCACATCCCTGGGCAACCAGTTCCAATCCCTGACTATTCTTTCTGAGAAGAAATGTCTCCTAATTTGCAGTGTTAGCTCCCCACCACCATAACCCCCCAAGCGCAACTTGAGGCCCTTCCCTGTAGTCCTATCACTAGTTATCCGTGGCTGACCCCCCGCTCCCCACAACTTCCTTTCAGGTAGCTGGAGAGAGCAACAAGGTCTCCCCTGAGCCTTCTCTTCTCCAGAGTAAACAGCCCCAGTTCCCTCAGCTGTGCCTCACAGGACTTGCAGAGCTGAGGACAGAGGGACGAACACCTCCCTAGTCCTGCTGGTTACACTACTCCTGATACAAGCCAGGATGCCATTGCCCTTCTTGGCCACCCAGGTAGGTACACTGCCAGCTCATGTTCAGTCAAGCTTCGACCAACACCCCCAGAGCCCTTTCCCCTGCACAGCTTTCCAGCCACTCTGCCCCAAGCCTGTAGTGTTGCATGAGGTTGTTGTGTCCAAAGGCCAGGACCTGGCACTTAGCCATGGTGAACCTCATCCCACTGACCTCTGCCCATCGATCCAATCTGTCCAGGTCCCTCTGCAGGGAATCATCTGTTCTCCCGTGCTTAAGAAAGTTGTTCAGTTGGCTCACTCAAACTTCTTGAAATAGTCCTCTGCTTAGAAAATGTTTCAGCTCCCTCCCATGACATCCCCAGCACCACTAGGGTTAGGATTCCTCTGCCTGAATTCAGGTGTGCACAACATAGATTCAGAAAATCATAGAATCATTAAGGACCTCCAAGATCATCTGGTCCAACTGTCCCCCAACAACATGGGCACCTGCTCTTCACGTCATTTCCCATCATGAATGATGGAGATGGAGGCCTGGAATCTGATGCAATCACCTGGTGACATTGAGCGGCCAGAGGTGGTCCAAGGTAGGTGCAGGTATCTGCAAGCTCTAATGGAGGAATCTTGAGGGAAAGGGCAGCACCTGTGGGCAGACCTTTGGAGGTTGTTGGGGAATCAGAGCATCATAGAATGGCTGAGGTTGGAAGGGACCTTAGAGATCATCTAGTTCCACCACCACCCCCCGCCATGGGCAGGGACACCATCCACTAGACCAGGTTGCTCATAGCTCCATCCAACCTGGCCTTGAACACTTCCAGGCATGGGGCATCCACAACTTCTCTAGGCAACCTGTTCCAGTGCCTCACCACCCTCATAGGAAATAATTTCTTCCTTATATCTAATCCAAACCTACCCTCTTTGAGTTTAAAGCCATTAGTCCTTGTACTATCAGTACCCTCCCTGACAAAGAGTCCCTCCCCACCTTTCCTGTACACAACAAGGCCGCAGTGTCCTGAGCACAGCATGTCTCCTCATGAGCCTCAGTAGCAGAGACAAGTGCCATAGCCAAGAGCACCGAGACCTTGGTTCTGTTGGGGCCTTGCCAGTGCTCTTGGTCTTCTTCACCACAGGCTGTCCTGCACTGTCTTACCCCTGCCTCCTTGTCCCTGAAAGCTGTAGGCACCCACCTTGCTTCTCCACCTTGGCATTTCCTAACTTTCACTGCTGTCTCCCTGGCTGTTCCTTGAAACACAATGGCATGGGCTGACCACAGACTCCTTCTGGATGACCTCTGGCACCACAGCACTGCCCTTTCAGTGACATGTCCTTCTCCTCATGTCCACTCTTCACCTTCCAAGCATCACTTCCTGGCAGTTTTGACTCTCTCCTGTTGTTTCCCAGCCAGAGGGGAATCTGGAGAAGAATGACTGCACGTGTCCAGACAGTCTGCCAGAAAGGTGACTTCCAATATGGACTGTTTAATCAGGGCAGGTGGAAATACCTGCAAGACTGGGGAGATGAAGTGCAGTGCATAAGAGACAGAGTTCTGGCACTGTAGGGACAGGGGAAGATGAGTACTTTTTCTCCTCCTATAATACATACGCTGAAAAAATATTATTCTGATGTCATGGGAAAACATAAACGTTATAATAGAAATGTTCCATCATTTCTTCTGATTGTAGTGTGCTGATGAAGACAAGACAGAGTCTATAGCTGCTGAAAAGTCCATCAGTTTCCTCAGTACATCCTGGAAAATATCCATGACATCCTTTTCCTGATCGCACCTTGAGCTCCTGGTTCCTCATGCTGATGATGAGGGGGTTCAATACTTTAATCACTTTGTCACCGGAAAGGGACACTGCTGGGTGCAAACATTCCCAGTGGTTTCTGTGAGCAGTAGTCCTGCCTTCAGCTTGCCACAGGTCTCCTGAAATGAGAGACTTGTTATTGTTCTGAGAGAGAGCCCAGATTGGAGCAGAAGAGCAGTTCAGGCACACTGAGGGCCTGCTGCATCCCAGGTGCCTTCACTCCCATCTTTTGAAAAAAGCCCAGCCCCAGGACAAGACTCAAACCCTACCTTCCTGGAAGGCCTCCCAAGAGCAGAGGTGTGTTGGTGCAGGAGGAGAGCAGGGACTTTTCCAGCACTTCACTTCATATATTGCATGGCCTTTGTCACTGCAATGAGCTGGGACTCGGCCTATGAGTACAGTGATGCAATCAACACAACTGCAACCCCTGTGAGGGTACCCATGGCTGGGCCAGAGAACCAACCTGTGCCGGTATCAGCAACCCCTATACACAAGATGAGAAATAGGAAATTTGAAAGTCAGCTCATTTGATAAAGAAAGAAACCCCTACTATAAGGAGTGAGGAAGAAGAATATGAGGCAGGCTACTCTGAAGTAGGACCGTCATGGGAACAGGAGGACAAAGAGGCAGGTATCACAACATCAGCAGTAACCAAATGATCCCTGTCCCTGGGGGAGCTGTGATATAAACAGAAAGATTTCAGCCATCATCTAGGCCAATACATTGGGCTGCATATAATGGGTACACACCACATACCACCCTGTGGTTTCACCTGTGTGACCATGGAGAGGACGTGAGGAAATGGGATGGGAAATCCACCTCCACCTTAGAGGGAAGAATAGATGAGTTGCAAAGAAAAACAATGGAAAAAGGGGGTTCTTCCAGGCAAATTGCTGCTCCAACCTAGAAACTTTGAGCCTAGAAACTTCTTCCTTTAGCCTGTTTAGCACTCTATGCCCTTCTTAACCCTTAGTGCACTGCCGTATCAATCAATTCTAGTTTATCACCAAATGGGTCAACCACAGAGATCAGTCTGGCTGTTACCATCAAAGACAATAAAAATGTTCTTAGAAATACACGAGAAGGGGAGGATTAAGGAGAATCTTCATCCTTTATTGGATGTGGAGGGAAACATTTTGAGAAGAGATGAGGTTGTTGGGGTTGATAGAAAATGGCATCCTGGAGAAGAACCTGGAACTGCCAGATGTCAGGGGATCTCCAGGGACAGTGTGCAAGTCTGAGTATGCAGTGAGTGGTTCCTCATCTAATGAGTGATAATCCAAGGTAGAGCACCCCAAAGGAAAAGGTGAACCCGAGGAGCGCCCGGGCTAAGGAGGGCTCAATGCCCAGATAGTTTGTGAGGAGCCAGCATGTAAAAGCACCCAAGAGTCAAGTGTTGTTCAGGAGATCCTCTTTGAAACCTCACGAGCTGGATCTAGTACACCACTCCCTGCCCATTGTGCACTTAGAGATACCCCATGGCCTTGCCAAACACTGCCCCATGCTGCTGAGCCTTCAGGACAGTTGGAAAGGGGCTCAGCAGCAGAGATCCCCATGGAGTTGGGTCTGCTGCCCACCGTGAGCAGCGTGGGCAGGGGGGAGGCCCCAGGGGGTCCCAGGGCACCACAGCCCCCTGGATCTGAAGAGCAGCACCACCAGCTTGGGGCCTTGCAGGGAGTACGGGGTAGGAAGCAACAATGGCCGGCCAGTCCATCATGGGCTCACTGCCCAGGGCAAGGTTCTCTGGGAGCAGGGATGGCCCTGGAGAAGAGTAGGGTGACATTTCTGGGCCTGCCGTGAGGTGTAAATGAGAAATAGAAAGCTCTTTGTGCAGGCACCTGCTCAGGGCAGCCTGCTCTGTGGCTGGGCCAGGCCTCTTGTGCTGGCCTGGGGAGCGGTGCTGGCCCTGCAGGGCACAGGCACTCTGTGCTGAGGATCTCCCAGGCAAGAGACCAGGGCTCCTACAGCTTAACAGACCTCCATCTCCTGAGCCCCAGGGCTGCTGGGGAGGCCCAGAGCCACCTTTGTCCCAGCAGCTGTGGTGCCTTGCGAGGGGCTGGGGCTCTGGTGGCTGTGCCCAGAGCCCTGCAGCAGCCTGTGGTGGGCACTGCCCTGGGGCCAGCCCATCCTGGGCTGCTGGGCTGAGCTGGGGCAGGGAGGAGGGGAGACATGGGCAGGGGCTGGGCTGGGCTGGGCAGTGCCTGGCAGAGGGCAACAACAGCATCAGGGAGCGGTGGGAGCATGCAGGGGAGGGGTCCCAACACGGCTTGGTGCTGCAGAGCCAGGGCTGTGTGAAGGGAGCCCAGAGCTGTAGGGGCAGGGCAGAGGAGTCTGCTCTGGGCCCTTGCTGGCCTGGGCAGAGCAGGAAGGGGGCCCAGGGCATTCGTCCCCTCACCGCAGCCTGCCAGGACCTGCAAGGCAGTTATGGATGTCCAGGGCCAGACTCTTCCCTG
>MU011785.1:1355-15378 GCA_011074415.1 Stictonetta naevosa
CTGTTATAAAATTTCTATTTATTTATTTATTTATTTTAATGTAAGTGGCTAATTGTCTCTAGGTACTTACCTTTGTGCTTCTAAGAATATATTTGAATCAGTAAGTGCCTGAGTTGATAATTTGTACATATATTTATTTATTTTATTTATTTATTTTAACATACAAAACAGAAGTACAGGTTACAGAGTATTTTGTTCATGAGTTTCTGGGTTTTGCATCAGAATCTTTTAAGTGTCCTGGGAATGTGTGAGGAGCCAGCTGAGGAGTTACGGCTCAGGGTTAAGAGGCAGACTGACAGGAAGTGAAGTTACTAGTGTTACATAGTGTACTATCTATGGACCTCATAGTCAGGAAGAAGGTGAAGTTTTCTTCAAATAACTGAAAGAAGCTTCCTCTTCTAAGGCCCTAGTCATCATTGGAGTAGTTCTAATCCCTTTTATCTGCTGAATAGATAATACAACACAGAATAAGCAGTCAAGGAAGTTTCTGGAAGTGCATTGATGACAACTTTGGAACACGGGTGATTGAAGAGCCAACAAAGGGAGATTCTCTGCAAGATGTGATTCCTATGAACAAGGAATGACTGGTTGGTGAAAGCTGGTGGCAGCCTTAGTTGCAGTAATCATGGTACAGTGGAGTTCAGAATCTTGAGAGGAGGAAACAAGGCAAAAAGTAGAATCATAAATCTAGACTTCAGAGGAGCACACTTAGGCCTCTTCTTGGTTCTGCTTAGAAGAATCCCATGGGAGAGATCCCTAGAGAAGAAATTATTCAATTTTCAAGGATTATCTCCTCCTACCTCAAGAATGGTCCATCTCCACATGTAAGTTATCAAACAACAGTGGCAGGATGCCTGTGTGGATGAACAAGAAAGCTCATAAAACTCAGAAACACAGAAAGGAAGTGCACAAGAAGCAGTGTAAGATGATCCAGGAGAAATATAGACATTACTGGAGGATGGAAGGAGTGTGATATGAAAGAAAAACTTCACCTGGAGTTGGACTGGATAAGAAATACAAAACACAACAGAAAAGCCTTCTGTGGGTAGAGGATCCATGCACCATTATATACTGTGGGCTGACTGAAAAGGAGCAATGCAGAAAAAGACCTGAAGGTCCTTGTGAATAGGAAGGTAGGAAGGTAAACATGAGCAAGAAATGTGCCGTTACAGCAAGTATAGTCAAGAACGTAATGGCGCTGCATTAGGAGGGGTGTTTCCAGCAAGTTAATGAAGGTGATCTACTCAGCCGTGGCCACATTTGGATGGTTGGGTCCAGTTCTGGGCTCGCCATCAAAAAAGACACATACATACCAGAGAGAGTCCAGTGAAGGGCAGCAAAGATTATAAGGGAACTAGAGCACTTCTGCTATCAGGAGAATGGACCGGAGGAGAGAAGGCTCAGGAGGACTTTATTCATGCGTACAAATACCTGAAGGGAAGACATACAGGAGATGGAGACAGGTTGTTCTCAGGGATTAAAGATCAGAGGCAAAGGGCAAAAAATGTAATACAATAAATTCTATTTAAACTTTAAAATGTCTTTACTCTGAGGCTGGCTGAATACTGGAACAGGTTGCACAGAGAGGTTGTGGAGTCTCCTTCCATGGAGATATTTAGAACCTGACTGGACACACCTTCTGTAGGGAACCCTGATCTGACCTGTGAGTTGGATAGATGATCTCCTTAATGCCTGTCATCTTCCAATATTCTGCAGTTCTGTGATGTTGATATATCTTAACTCTGTGACAAGCAAAAAGTTTTTAAAAGACAGGATATGATGCTGAGATAGTTATGGGCATTTTAATTTCATTAGCACAACAGAATCTTTGCCTTAGATTAATCTTTTTTTTTTTTTTTTTTTTTTTTTTTTTACAGAAGTGTACCTATATACACTTGGTTATTTTTTTAATCCATTTGTGTTTACTTGAAATAAAGGAAAGCAGTTTCAATTATTCACATGATTATGTTTTATATTATTATCATTACACATTATAGCAAAGTACAGCCCAAAATGTAACTCAGGAGTAGGCTATAATCTGGACTAATGCAACTTAGATTTTTGCACAGTTAATTTTAAATGTGCATGCAGATCAGCTAGAGCAAGCCCTGTACAGTGCTCTTGGACAGTCACATTGGAGATACTGTCAAGGGAATGCAGGAGATGATAATATTGGGAGGGAAGAGGGTAGAATCTCTTGTAAAACTATTTCAGCTCCAATTAATTCAGTAAAACAGATTTACTCCTGGAAGAATTTGGTTCCAGGTATTGAGGTAATGAGGAATTCTAAAATTGTTCTCTTTCTCTCTCTCTATTTTATTTTATTTTATTATTTGATTTGATTTTACTTTATTTTATTTTTTCAAATCCAGCTTTGCCAGAGCTAGTGTAATTTTTGGCACTCTATAACATAGATGTTTTAATAAGAATTCTTAGTGTCTGCTTAAGACAGGCACAAATGCTGACCTGAATTCATATACTATAAAGAGGACTTAAATGCCAACACCCAAAAAACAATATAAGTGCACCCCCTTATAGTCAACAAAATAAAAAGACTAAAGGTAGAAGACAAAAATATGGGATATAATAAATCTTTGCCAGACTCCAGTATTGATATATTATGAACATAAGCTTTTTCAAGCTTTTCTAATAAAACCTAAATTGATTAGAATTTTCTGATCTATCAAATATCAGGAATTCATTTTTCAGCTTGTTAAAAAGGAGTTAGAGCTGGCTCCTTTTTAAAACAGATAAATTAACTGAGAATGTTGCATTCATTGATTCTGGAACTGATTATTACGCTGCATGAACTAATGATCAGTGACTAGTGCTAGAGTTAATTAATATGATTTTTGATAAAGTTTCTGCATATTACTCATATTTTTGCATATTACTCATATTACTATGAGTAAAAATTAGTCTTTACAAAACAGTATTATGGGGAAGATTACCCATATAAATCAGCATTGCCTCACTGGAGTGAGCTTTTAAAAAACAGATGAATACCTTATTCTCTTCTAATGAATTGTGTGTAGATTTTTTTACAAAAACCTACCATGGTAGAAAACATTTTTGTCTAGTTAACAAATTGTAGACTGAAAATATCATTCTCAAAATCAGTGGAAAAAAAAAAAAATCTATTCACAATACATGATATGAATTAGCTATATTAATATACTTGCCAGAAATTCAATGCTTTACATGATACAAGATAAGTATTTCTTACTAGTTCTAATAACGATCACATCTGGCAGTATTAATTCACAGATCCATACCTTAGAGAACATTGAATCATATTTTTTCAGATAAATAAATTAAAACAAAATAAAACAAAACAAAACACACTGATGCCAGATTCTTGATGTGTATTATTCCATCAGAGATCTATCGACCATGAATATTTTAAGCGTGTCTATAAGCATAGATGATTTGAAGCAACTGAGCATGCCAAACTTTGAAACAGCAACCTCTTAAAATCCTAATGAGAAGCATATCTTTTGGATTAATTCTTTCCACTTTGTAAATTGCTTTCTTCCCAAATGAACCTACTCCAAATTTCTAAGTCTCAGACTTGTATTCTCAGATGCCATGAACAGAATCAGAGAACAAGCTTGCAAATCTTGTGAATTATCTGTGCACCTCAGAGTCAAGTCTGTGTGTTTTTCAAGACAAAGAGCAAAGTTGCAGATGGTGGTGGATAGCCTAGAATCTTATTATTTTCTATTTTTATTTATTTGTTTATTATTTTATTTATTTATTTTTAAGCAGAATGAGGTAATAATTACAAAGCCAAACCAAACCAAACAAAAAACCAAACATGGAGAAGATGTCTGTATGCTATGATTGTGTCTAGGCTGTGTTGCGTAACCTCTACAGGAAAACACTAAAGATAGACTAAAAGTTTTATGAAATTTAATAAGAGATTGTGCTTGCTGCTGTGATTGTTTTCATGATATTGTTCCAATGTGCCTAGACATTACTGTTTACTGAGCAATTACAGGAGAAAAGTACTGAAAGGAGAGCAAGTCTCAAGGTATTTCTTAGGTACTCAGGATTTAGAAGCAATTAAATCTGAAAATCCTTATGCTTTTCTTTACACTAAATGGAAAAAATTACTTGAAATTATAACTGTACTAAAACTTACTAGCTTAGGTAAGAGTAATTCAGGTTTACTGTGCTAAGTAAAAAGCTAACATAAAAGCAGTCTTTTTCAGTGATCATGTCTTGAGTTCTAACTAAACTGGCTGAAACACTTTCTCACTATATCACACAAAGAAACAGTATTTATGAAGCACTGCGGTACTACAGAGAAATGTATTTGGCGTTGATGGTACTGAAATATTTACACGCATTACATTTTCTTATTATACACTTGGGCTTTCAACAGGGGAAGTCTAACCCTGGCACTCTCCATGTCTATAGGATCAGGGCACAGAGTGGCCAGCAGGCACCAGCAGTGCCTTCCGCTCCCTCTGTGAGGTCCACCTTGCAAGACATCTGATTTTCCCAGTTTGTTTCCAATGTTAGACTCTTAGCATTGAAAGAAAATGAAGAAAATAAAAACAACAAAACAACAACAACAGCAAAACAGAGAAAAGGATTCAAGGAGCTGTTGTTTCTTATCTTATTCATTTCTCTTTGGTTTTTACAATTTTTGTTGTCCCTAACTACTTTTATTTTTAATGATCTCTGATAACTCTAATTTAAAGACTTAAGATGGAAGAAAGGAGAAGCAGCAATAAGCTGAGGTTAATAGTTGTTCAGAGGTGGCAAGAAAGAATCTCTGAAAGCTTTCTGAAAGTGTAAAGAGAAGAAATATAAAGAGAATTGTAACTATTGTTTTCAATAACCACATTTTCATGGTGTACCTTTTATTAAAAGGCTATAATTTTTCTAAGTAATAGGAGACTAGAAGTAAAATAAGTCCTCCAGTTTTAAGTGGCATTATCAAATGTGTTTAACTTCTTTTGGCACTCATCAAACAGAGAAATCCTTTAAAATATGTGTGTGCTTGTTGTGGTTTAACCCGGCCGGCAGCCAAACACCACACAACTGTTCGCTCACCCTACCCACTCCTGCTCTGGGGTGGGGGAGAGAAATGGGAAAGTGAAGCCTGTAGGTTGTGATAAAGACAGTTTATTAAGATAGGAAATAATAATAATAATAATAGTGTGTACAAGACAAGTGATGCACAATGCAATTGCTCACCACCCGCTGATCGATGCCCAGCCCAACCCCGAGCAGCCAGCCCCCCACCCCGGCTAGCCACCTCTATATATTGTTCAGCATGACGTCAGATGGAATGGAATACTCCTTTGGCCAGTTTGGGTCAGCTGTCCTGGGTCTGTCCCCCCCCAGCTCTTGCTGCACCCCCAGCCTGCCCGCTGGCAGGACAGAGCGAGAAGCTGAAAAGTCCTTGGCTTAGTGTAAGCAGCATTGCTCTGCAGCAATTAAAACATCAGCATGTTATCAGCACTCTTCTCATCCTAATCCAAAACATAGCACCCTACCAGCTACTAGGAGGAAAAATTACTCTGTCCTAACTGAAACCAGGACATATATCCACCCCTTATTTCATACCATTTATGTCATGCTCAGGTTACACTCTTTCCAATACATTCTAGTTAATCACCATTTTCATCTATGGTATATAGCAATTATGATAGTGATGACACACAGTATTATATAATAATTAACATAATACAACTCAACTCATGGGCTATTCTCACCCAGTATTAAATCCCCTTAAGGTACACACCGGACCTCCCCATTCTTTTGCATTACCCACCAAGTGCATCCAGGTCCCTGAGCAAAAGCAATCCCATGAATGGGTTTGCCTTTTCCTGAGGCAGGAGTAGCCCAGACTGTTTTACCCAGCATGTTCCTTACATGCACTATAGGAACTTTACCTCCCTATACAGTACATAACAGGTTTGATTGGGCAGGTCCAGCTCGGTTGGCAGATCCCCCAGTATTGACTAACCAGGTGGCCTTTGTGAAACGTCTATCCCAATTTTTGAATGTCCCAGCACCCATTGCTTTCAGTGTAGTCTTCACAGCCCATTGTATCGTTCAACTTTACCGGAGGCTGGTGTGTGATAGGGGATGTGATACACCCACTCAATACCATGTTCTTTGGCCCAAGTGTCTATAAGGTTGTTTCGGAAATGAGTCCCATTGTCTGATTCAATTCTTTCTGTGGTGCCATGTCGCCATAGGACTTGCTTTTCAAGGCCCAGGATAGTGTTTCGGGCGGTGGCATGGGGCACAGGATATGTTTCCAGCCATCCAGTGGTTGCTTCCACCATTGTAAGTACGTGGCGCTTGCCGTTGCGGGTTTGAGGGAGTGTGATGTAATCAATCTGCCAGGCCTCTCCATATTTATATTTCAGCCATCGTCCTCCATACCAAAGAGGCTTTGACCGTTTGGCTTGCTTGATTGCAGCACATTTCACAATCATGAATAACCTGTGCTATAGTGTCCATGGTCAGGTCCACCCCTCGATCACGAGCCCGTCTGTATTTTGCATCTCTGCCTTGATGGCCTGAGGTGTCATGAGCCCATTGGGCTATAAATAATTCACCCTTATGTTGCCAGTCCAGGTCCACCTGAGCCACTTCAATCTTAGCAGCCTGATCCACCTGCTGGTTGTTTTGATGTTCTTCAGTAGCCCGATTCTTGGGCACATGAGCGTCTACGTGGTGTACCTTTACAACCAGGTTCTCTACCCAGGCAGCAATACCTTGCCACAACGCAGCAGCCCAGATGGGTTTGCCCCTGCGCTGCCAGTTATTCTGTTTCCATTGCTGTAACCACCCCCACAGGGCATTTGCTACCATCCATGAATCAGTGTAGAGGGAGAGAACTGGCCACTTTTCTCATTCAGCAATATCTAAAGCCAGCTTTAGGGGTAAGCGCTCATCCGTGCAAGGAAGATGATATGATGGATACACACCTCGTGCCAGCCTGTGGTTTTACCTACTTGATGATGGAGAGGACATGAGAAAATGGGATGGAAAATCCATCGCGACCCTAGAGGCATGGGTATTTGAGTTGCAAAAGAAAACAATCGGGGAAAAAGGGGTTCTCTGAAAAGTTTGCTGCTCCAACTTCCAGCAGGCAGTCCTTTAAACACAGGAATGAAGATTCTGACCAGGACTAGAGGGGCTGTGCCTCCAGCCAGGGGGAGGAAAGGGACAAACAAGTTTATTGGACTGTGTGGATTCGATGGCATGGCACTTCAGATGCACAGAAGTGTAAGGCTTTAGTAGACAGCGGTGCACAAGGTACTCTAATGCCATCAAGCTATAAAGGGCCAGAACCCATCAGTATTTATGGAGTGATGGGGGGATCCCAGCAGTTAACTGTATTGGAGGCTGAAGTGAGTCTAACTGGGAATAAGTGGCAAAAGCACTGTATTGTGACTGGCCCGGATGCTCCGTGCATCCTTGGCATAGACTATCTTAGAAGAGGATATTTCAAGGACCCAAAAGGGTTCCAGTGGGCTTTTGGCAGAGCTGCCTTGGAGAGAGAGGGGATTAAACAGTTGTCTACCTTGCCCAGTCTCTCAGAGGACCCTTTTGTTGTGGGGTTGCTGAGGGTCGAAGAACAGCAAGTGCCAATTGCTACTACAACTGTTCCCTGGCGGCAATATCTCACCAACCGAGACTCCCTGATTCCCATCCATAAACTAATTCATCAACTGGAGAGCCAAGGAGTGATTAGCAAGACTCATTCACCTTTTAAAAGTCCCATATGGCCAGTGCGAAAGTCTAATGGTGAGTGGAGACTAACAGTGGACTATTGTGGCCTGAACGAAGTCACACCGCCACTGAGTGCTGCGGTGCCGCACATGCTAGAACTCCAGTACGAACTGTAATCAAAGGCAGCCAATGGTATGACACAATTGATATCGCTAATGCATTTTTCTCCATCCCTCTAGCAGCAGAGTGCAGGCCACAGTTTGCCTTTACTTGGAGGGGAGTCCAATATACTTGGAATCGGCTGCCCCAGGGGTGGAAACATAGCCCTACAATTTGCCATGGACTGATCCAGTCTGCGCTGGAGCAGGGGGAAGCTCCTGAACACCTGCAGTACATCTATGACATCATTGTGTGGGGTGACACAGCAGAGGAAGTTTTTGAGAAAGGGAAGAAAATAGTCCAAATCCTTCTGAAGGCCGGTTTTGCCGTAAACCAAAATAAAGTTAAAGGACCTGCACGAGAGATCCAGTTTTTAGGAATAAAGTGGCAAGATGGACGTCGTCAAATCCCAATGGATGTGAGCAACAAAATAACAGCTATGTCTCCACCAAGTAGCAAAAAGGAAACACAAACTTTCCTAGGTGTCGTGGGGTTTTGGAGAATGCACATTCCAAATTGCAGTCTGATTGTAAGCCCGCTCTACCAAGTAACCCGTAAGAAGAATGATTTTGAATGGGGCCCTGAGCAACGACAAGCCTTTGAACAAATTAAGCAGGAAATAGTTCATGCAGTAGCCCTTGGGCCAGTCTGAACAGGACCAGATGTAAAGAATGTGCTCTACACCGCAGCCAGGGAGAATGGCTCCATCTGGAGCCTCTGGCAGAAAGAACCTGGGGAAACTCGAGGTCGACCCCTAGGGTTTTGGAGTCGGGGATACAGAGTCTCTGAGGCCCGCTACACTCCAACCAAAAAGGAGATATTGGCAGCATATGAAGGAGTTCGATCTGCTTCGGAAGTGGTCGGTACGGAAGCGCAGCTCCTCCTGGCACCGCGACTGCCAGTACTGGGATGGATGTTCAAAGGAAGGGTCCCCTCTACACATCATGCAACTGATGCTACATGGAGCAAGTGGGTTGCACTGATTACTCAGCGGGATCGAATAGGAAACCCCAGTCGCCCAGGAATGTTGGAAGTTATTATGGACTGGCCAGGAGGCAAATACTTTGGGATGTCATCAGAGGAGGAGGTGGTCCGTGCTGAAGAAGCCCCACTGTACAACAAGCTACCAGAAAATGAGAAGAGATATGCCCTGTTCACTGATGGGTCCTGTCGCATTGTGGGAAAGCATTGGAGATGGAAAGCTGCTGTATGGAGTCCTACATGACGAGTTGCAGAAGCTGCTGAGGGAGAAGGTGAATCGAGTCAATTTGCAGAAGTGAAAGCCATGCAGCTGGCTTTAGATATTGCTGAATGAGAAAAGTGGCCAGTTCTCTCCCTCTACACTGATTCGTGGATGGTAGCAAATGTCCTGTGGTGGTTACAGCAATGGAAACAGAATAACTGGCAGCGCATGGGCAAACCCATCTGGGCTGCTGCGTTGTGGCAAGGTATTGCTGCCTGGGTAGAGAACCTGGTTGTAAAGGTACACCACGTAGACGCTCATGTGCCCAAGAATCGGGCTACTGAAGAACATCAAAACAACCAGCAGGTGGATCAGGCTGCTAAGATTGAAGTGGCTCAGGTGGACCTGGACTGGCAACATAAGGGTGAATTATTTATAGCCCAATGGGCTCATGACACCTCAGGCCATCAAGGCAGAGATGCAAAATACAGACGGGCTCATGATCGAAGGGTGGACCTGACCATGGACACTATAGCACAGGTTATTCATGATTGTGAAATGTGCTGCAATCAAGCAAGCCAAACGGTCAAAGCCTCTTTGGTATGGAGGACGATGGCTGAAATATAAATATGGAGAGGCCTGGCAGATTGATTACATCACACTCCCTCAAACCCGCAACGGCAAGCGCCACGTACTTACAATGGTGGAAGCAACCACTGGATGGCTGGAAACATATCCTGTGCCCCATGCCACCGCCCGAAACACTATCCTGGGCCTTGAAAAGCAAGTCCTATGGCGACATGGCACCACAGAAAGAATTGAATCAGACAATGGGACTCATTTCCGAAACAACCTTATAGACACTTGGGCCAAAGAACATGGTATTGAGTGGGTGTATCACATCCCCTATCACACACCAGCCTCCGGTAAAGTTGAACGATACAATGGGCTGTGAAGACTACACTGAAAGCAATGGGTGCTGGGACATTCAAAAATTGGGATAGACGTTTCACAAAGGCCACCTGGTTAGTCAATACTGGGGGATCTGCCAACCGAGCTGGACCTGCCCAATCAAACCTGTTATGTACTGTATAGGGAGGTAAAGTTCCTATAGTGCATGTAAGGAACATGCTGGGTAAAACAGTCTGGGCTACTCCTGCCTCAGGAAAAGGCAAACCCATTCATGGGATTGCTTTTGCTCAGGGACCTGGATGCACTTGGTGGGTAATGCAAAAGAATGGGGAGGTCCGGTGTGTACCTTAAGGGGATTTAATACTGGGTGAGAATAGCCCATGAGTTGAGTTGTATTATGTTAATTATTATATAATACTGTGTGTCATCACTATCATAATTGCTATATACCATAGATGAAAATGGTGATTAACTAGAATGTATTGGAAAGAGTGTAACCTGAGCATGACATAAATGGTATGAAATAAGGGGTGGATATATGTCCTGGTTTCAGTTAGGACAGAGTAATTTTTCCTCCTAGTAGCTGGTAGGGTGCTATGTTTTGGATTAGGATGAGAAGAGTGCTGATAACATGCTGATGTTTTAATTGCTGCAGAGCAATGCTGCTTACACTAAGCCAAGGACTTTTCAGCTTCTCGCTCTGTCCTGCCAGCGGGCAGGCTGGGGGTGCAGCAAGAGCTGGGGGGGGACAGACCCAGGACAGCTGACCCAAACTGGCCAAAGGAGTATTCCATTCCATCTGACGTCATGCTGAACAATATATAGAGGTGGCTAGCCGGGGTGGGGGGCTGGCTGCTCGGGGTTGGGCTGGGCATCGATCAGCGGGTGGTGAGCAATTGCATTGTGCATCACTTGTCTTGTACACACTATTATTATTATTATTATTTCCTATCTTAATAAACTGTCTTTATCACAACCTACAGGCTTCACTTTCCCATTTCTCTCCCCCACCCCAGAGCAGGAGTGGGGAGGGTGAGTGAACGGCTGTGTGGTGTTTAGCTTCTGGCTGGATTAAACCACGACAATTCTGTAATTCCTCAAGAGAAAATACATCAGTAATGCTCATTGCAGCAGTTCATAGCATCTTGAACAAGCCTGGACAGACAAAATTTTGGCCTATCTCAAGAACTCGTTAAACTAAATTTTTTATTCAAACTTGTTTGATTATATCAAAAGAAATCTATTCCAAAAACTGTTGTAAGTAATAATTAAATAAGATGCAGACTAGCATAGAAATATGTTTGTATATGTGTACAGTCTAGATGAAATTGAAGATGAAGTCTGCTGTCCATATTTAATAATGATAATTGTAATAATATGTGCATTAATAAGTGGCAAGCTACTTTCAGATAATGGTGTTCTTGTTTTTTATGTTATGTAGAGAACCAACTATTTATGAAGTGGGTTTGGACTTCTGGGGTTCCATAGTGTGTTAAAATTACTAGGAAAGAAGGAAGAAAAGGTAGAATAATTATTACTGTTGACATTTTGAAAAATCTTAATTTCACTGGGCATTCTGAAAAAAAATAATGGAAGAGTTAAGAACCTGTTTCTTTTAAGCATTCTAAAACTTATTAGAAATGTTCATATCAATTGTTGAAGGAAACTGCTAGAACAAAGGCATTCATAGGTATACAAGTTAAGACCAACCAACCAACCAACCAAACATCAAAACCAAAACCAAAACCAAAACCAAAGCTTTTCTTAATTCAGAAGAATTAGTTAAAAAATAAGGAGCCTTGCACCCTTACCAGGTATGCCACTAAATGAAGAAATGAGAGATAAGGGAGGAACTCCTCAGAATCCACTGAGTGTTGTGTGAGTGAATCTGTATCATTTGTAATGAAGGAAAGGACATTATCAGTAAATTGTAGTATGAACAACAGACCCTGGTATGGCAACCATCTTTTCCCTCTGTTTTGTGTGGAGATAATCAGTTTTAAAACTTGAAAAAATCCTTTTTCAACAAAGGGAAAATAGTAATATTTCTAACTTCAGTCTCATTTTTTTTCTAGTTAAGTTATGAAGAGAAACCACTAGTTGCACTTCCAGAAATATCAATAATAAAAATCTGCAAAAATTCTGTGCTGTAAGACAGGGCATCAACTTCTTGCATTTCTCATAAAATAGATGAGAAATTTGCACTAAAATGGTAAATGCTACTTAAAACATTGTAGGACCCTAGATTCCACTTGGAAAATCAGGGCATTCTGAGAAAACACAGAGTTCAGAAACGCGTGAATGTTGTACATGAATTTAAACACAAAAATGACTATAATATTTGTAGCATACAGCCAATCTAATGAAAAGTGAAATGATGGAATGCAGACAAGGCAATTCAATTAGTAAAGAGAGAAGCCTATATCCAGTTATATGATTTAGCTTTATGCATCTCAGCAAAGACTCTCTCATTATTAAATAATTTGGAAATTTGGGGATATACCTTTAACTTTATTCACACAACCTTATAAAAGGCCTTCAGAGCTTATTAACACCTTACCTTCAACAGAGTGAAAAAGATCAGGAGTGATTGAACAGAGAGGGCTCCAGGCAACTCTTGTGTTAATGTTCTAGAACCATCTTCTCTAAAAATGTTTCCTTATTTCTATCTGAATTACCTCTTTGAATACTGGATTTCAAGGCTGAACTGGACAAATAAATCAGAATGATTGCTTCTGACCAGGAAAACAGGAAACTGTACTCCAGTGCTCAGGTCCCTAAGGTCATAGGCATTTAATGCAACCCTCATCACTAATGTGTAGATGTCAGAGAAGAATACAGAGATGGTGTAACACCTGTACATAAGTCTCTCCATTGCCCCTGAAGGGCCCATACACAACACATACAATACTCTAGGGCTGGAAAAAGGAGAGAGTGCGAGTAATGGTAAAGACCTATGAAAGAACAACCATACAAAATATGCCCAGTCAACCAGCTGGCATCAGAACCAGTGCCAAAATAAAAACATGAAGGGTGTTAGTAATTGGAGACTCCTACCTGAGAGGCACAGAGGCACCCAATTGCTGTCCAGATAATCTCTCCAGAGAGGTTTGTTGCCTGCCCGGGGTTCTCATTTGTGGTACTACAAAGAGGCTACTAACCCTGGTGGGTCAGAAAATTACCATTCATTCCTGATCTTTCAAGTAGGGTCAAATGACACTGCAACAAAGAGACTATGAAATATCAAAAAGGACTTTTTGACCCTCAGAAAGATGTTGGAGGGATGGAGAGTGCAAGTAGTGTTCTCCTCCATCCTCCCAGTTGGTGACTGGGACCCAAGAAAAAGGACACAAATATACCAAGTGAACAATTGGCTGTGTGGCTGGTGCCATCGTCAAGCTTTGGGGTTTTATGATCTCAGATGTACTTTGAGAGACCGTGCATGCTGACACAGGATGGGGTGCACCTGATTAGGTGGGGCAGGGGTTCTGGGCAGCAGAGATTTAAGCTGGATTCAGCAGGGAAATGGAATGTACCTCTGAGTGATGGAAATGAACATGGGGACATTGTCGCTGTAAGAAGCAAAGGGGAATTCATATGAAGTGCCCCAAGGAAATTAGGAAGGATTCCTTTGAAAAGGTGAAGCAACCATGGGAAATGAGCAGGAGAAGCTGGAAACCACAGCACAAGTAGGAAAAGATGATCCAATTTCTATCACAGAAACAGAGTGGGATGGATCATGTAACTGGAACACTGGTATAGAGGGTTACAAGCTCTTCAGAAGAGACAGGCAGGGAAGGAGAGGTGGGGCTGTTGCCCTCTATGTTAGGGATAGATTGACTGAGAAGAGCTGCCTCTGAGAAACAGCCATGGACAGGTTCAGAGCTTGTGGGTAAAAGTTAAGGACTAGACCAGTAAAGGACACTTTGTGGTTGGGGTCTACTACAGGACACCTGATCAAGGGAAGCCTGTTGATGAGGCCTTCTGACTTCAACTACAAGAAACATCATGCTCACATGCTCTCATCCTAATGGGGATTTCAGCCACCTGGATTTCTGCTGGAAA
>MU011790.1:0-11952 GCA_011074415.1 Stictonetta naevosa
TTTGGCTATGAATCTCTCATCCCATTACCAAGAAATGTTTCTTAACCTTAACAAGGGGACATAGGCATCTCGTGCAGATTCCAAACCCTAGCTGATCTTTTACAATCAAACATTTTTTAGTCATTTTGATCACATTTACTTTAGAACAGATTTTGCCAGAGTTCTGTGGTAAATTAAATTTTATTTTAAATAATGTAAACTATTCAAATAAAATATCAAGCCTCTGCCATGAACATTAATAGTCTTTGTTGCACTTGCATACAAAAGTGAATCCATTTTACTTCTGTATTTGAGTGTACAAGGTCAGTCCCTCAAAAATCTTCTGAAAAGACTGCTGTAACGACAACACAAACAAAATTCACATACATTCTTCACACTGAAAAGAAAACCGTTTGTTTCAGGTGTCAGTGCAAACAGCTGGGAGGGGATGACACTTTCAAACACTGTTAGCACACCTTCACACGAGTTTAAGCAGTGTCTAGGTAATAACCCTAAGAGTGGAGAGAAAAATGGTACCGCTTTCAATAACAGCGCTGGTAGTTTCTGTTGCACGCTGCGAGCCCACTTTTGGTATCTCCTGGGCATGCAGCAGTTCAACGGTGTCAGTAGCCCTGTTACTGCTAAGGGTAGGTGAATTTTCACAGCCAGAACTGCTTTTATTTTAGTAGAGCATCACATGCAGCAGGGAATGCAGTATTCTGAGAACAGATTGATAATAAAATCTTGTATCAAACAAGGTACAACCTCATGGGTTACCTGGATGGCTCCAGTTTTAAAAAGACTTCTTGTTGTTGTTTCAAATGGATGTTTTTCAGTGTTCCTAGCCATTCTGTGAGGGACCAAGCAGTTTCTGGGGACTTGCACTGGGGGCTCAGATTTGCCAGGCTTGCTCATGTTTTTCAAGGCAGACAAGACAGGAACTGCACAGATGGCTCCAGGTTGGTAGCTCGGTTAACTCAGATTTCCTCTGCTGATGGAAATTTTTGGTCGCTCATCTATCTTGTTACAACTCCTCTGAAAACACTTAGGTTAGGACATGGCACTATGGTATTGTGTGAACAGTTCGCCCGTGTGTGCTGCTTTAGAGATGACTGGCTTGGGTAAGAGATGGGGAAAGACTGAACGTACTTTTGCTAAGCTCCTCTTTAAAGAAGTCCTCTACTGGGTTAAAGTAGAATCACTCCTCCTGTCCCAAATGTCAAAGTACATGCAGGGAAAGTTTTCTCTCTCTTTCCACCCAGCTAGCACTGTGTTGCTGGCAGGACCACTCACTTTCTCGTGACCTGTGCATACATCCTGCAGTCCCACCTTTTCCTCAGCTCCAAGCTAACTTGTGAAAGTGCTCAGCAGCTCTGTGATTGCCTCACTTCTGTGTGCTCACTGAGCAAGGGCTGTGGGAAGTACTGCAAGTGTTCACATCTGTTTGTGTTAGCCCCACACAAAGAACAAATGCTCCAGTAGCCTTCCTTCTGAAAGCACCAGAACATCTTATCCTGCCTTGATTTTGATTTACTTTTGGTTTAGTTAGTGTACTTAAGCTGTTTCTTCACTTCTGTTTGCAAACACTTTTCTGGATAGCTTTTGAACATTTCTGTTCAGACCTGAGTCTGACTTCAAAGTGTTGTTTTTTTTTCTTCCCCCCTCATTTTCTTAGCAGCACAGAAGTGCCTCTAACATGTGAGAAGCTGCTGTGAATACTGTGGACAGGACTGCCTGCCGCTTGGTGAGATATTTAAACACTGCTGAGTTGTTATTCTTAAGAACGTGGCTTATTGGTATTAAGGAAATACAAAGCTCATGTTGCCAAGTAATCATCTCTTATTTACTCAGAATTCTCTCCATCATTAGCTAAAATATGCACTAATCACAAACCATCAAACCAAAAGCTAGCCCCTTCCCACCCACTCTCTGCAGCACCAAGTGTGGTGAAACACTAGCTGGCTGTTTCCAAAACTGTTCTTGTGCATGTTTAAGCACAGCAGGCCTAAACTGGTGGAGGTGTTTGCAGGGATGTGTCAGTGCTAGGAGAGGTTAAATAGAGCTGAAGCTGGGCTCGCATGGTTTGGATACATTTTGACTTCAGTACCAGGATTTCATCTAGCTTGGTGACGAAATTCTGAAAATCCTGGGAAGGAAGGCAAAAGGAAAGTTTAGGGAACAACAGGAGCAGCAGGTTGGAGACGTTCAGCATGTTTTAAAAACTGCAGCAGTACAAAAAAAAAACATGTTTTCCAAGCTACAGTACATTTAATCAGTGTTTCCTTCTTGAAGCTCTGACCCTTATGGACAGCAAAGCTCAATACCTCTAAATACTGAGGTTAACTTAGTCCTCTCCTTTTTTTTTTTTCTTTTTTCTTCTGTTGGTGAAATTACAGCTAATATACTGGTTTCAGAAAATAAAAATGTATAAGGTTCCTGCTATCACCTTTCTACACAGGTTAGCTTTTTAAGGGTTAGGTATAGAGACTCGTGATCTGATGTACAGTTTTACAACATGTTTACAGCTGTGTTCCAGATACTTCTTGTGTTGCATTTAACAGTCATGAAGATAAATGGTGAGCTGGGCACCTCATTGATCAGACATAATAGCCCATTTTACAGAGGGAAGGGATTATTTTGCATCAGGTCATAGGGCTTGTCCAACTGCTGCCTGGCTACAGGTCTGCCAGACTGCACATGAGAAACAGCAACAGTGTGTAGCCCAGGCCAAGTGGAACCTCACCTTCCATCGCGATGTGGGATGCTGTTGGATAAAATGTGACCTGAAACTCTGATTAAAACTGAAATGGATGCAGTTATTTTTAAGTAGAACTTATATTAATGATTGTTCTCCAGCTGAGAGCAGAGCTTGCTGCCTTTATTCCCAGGTCAGTATCTAAGAAGTCGGGAAGTGTCAGTATCCTTGGGGCTAGGGGCTGCAACTGCTACCACAGAAAAATTAATCATTCACAAGCTCATTTGGCAGAACTCCAGCTATCTTGTGCATTGTATCTTTGTCCTGCACGGACATCAGCACTAATGAAGACTAGCTCAGCTGCCCTAGCTTGTGTTTCTTAAGCACTTTAAACACTGTGTGGTTCAGCGTGTGGCTGGTCTTGGCAGGAATCTCTCCTGCAGCCACAGTTTCATGGCTGGAGAAGTTGCAACCGTCTGAAAGTAGAAGGAGAGAAACTGATATGGGAAGTCCAAGCTAATTGCATTGCTCAAAGCAAGATCATGCTGTGAAATATACCCAGTAGTGTTAAGCTATTCACCCACTGCTGGGAGGCCTAGCATGATTGTCAGAATTCTGCTAGCCAGAAGATGATTGCCTACTGCAAGAGGCAAATAATGGCACAGTGTGACCAACAATTAGCAAGAAAAAATCTCAAATACAATATAATAATAATAATAATAATAATAATAATAATAAAGGTTGCTTTGTATCGCTGCATTCTCTGCCACAAAACTACTACAGCTTATGACTCTTATGCTGCTTTATGAACTTGTGTGTTATCTGGTAATACAGCGCATGCAGCTGTCTGAGAAAAATCTCAAATAATTTTCTTCAGACAGGATCTTCTGTGAAGCTATTTTATTCACAATTGCAATGGTGGGCGTCCTGCCAATTAGGACTACATTATAGTAAACAAATCATAACCTTTTATTCCCTATTACCCGACACCTGGTCACCTCCCCTGTTTCCTCATTGGCTGAGTACTACAGGTTCACAAGCTGCTCGATGCTCCTCTATACCATATATGTACAATATTTTTGAAACAACTGTTTCAGCCAGGTTAGGTTTGACAACCAGGAAGGTAATTTTTCTATCAAGTCTGTAAATCCCCAGGATGTATCATCCTGAGCTACTGCATACAAAATTTTATTCTTTTCCCAAATCTTCTCCAGGTCAGTCTCAATCTGTTTTTGTTTATTAACATATACACAGCAAGTTTGGTTTATGACTGTACACAATCCTCCCTCCTTGGCTAAAAGCATATCTAATCCCATCCTATTCTGAAGCACTACTTTATGTAGGGAGGAAATTTCTTCCTGTAATGCCGAAAGAGCATTGGCTGTGGCATTTTCAATAGTTTCTAATGTGGCTGAGATATTTACGATAGCTTTTTCTAATTCACTTATTCCCAGGGATGGAATCAACCACCTTACAACACTATGGAATCCCGTGGGTCTCATCACGAGGGGGTTATTCAAAACAGTACGCGTTTGTCCCCATAAGGTCCAGACTATTCCCGGAGGTGGTTCAGTGAATATACCCCCTTGAGGGCTAAGATAGCCCTCAAGGGCTATACAATGACCCTTCCAATTTAAGGGTAAGCTTTTTCTAGCACGCCCATCTCCACATAGCCAATATAATCCTTTTTGTAGCTTGCAAATTTGCGCGAGGGGATTGAGGCCATGAGATCCAGAGTTCGTATCCTTTTTATCAGCACATATTGTGACACCTACACCATAATCTCTAATTTTAGTAAGATTAAAAGTTCCTACATATTCTGCCATACTATAGTTGTCAGGTTCCAGGGCTAAATAACTAAGTGGACCTGTACCTACGCATGGGGTTTTATCATTTAAGCATCTGGTGTATATGTTAACATTTTTGTGTGGGAGTAGTTCAAATCTCTCCCCTAGACGTTCATGATCATCCTTGCCAAATGGACATGTTCCATTTCTTGAGTGCGCAGAGGTCAATGTCCAATTCATACTGGGTATGCCCCATACAGGGAATTCTAGGTTGCCTCTAGGCAGCAGTGTGCACACCCAACAATCAGAAAGGTTGAAACTATCACTCATTGCCTGGGTGAGTTTCACATAGGTATTGTGCACCCACTGTTCAGTTTCCTTGACCAATGATAACCTTCCTTGGGGTCTTGGGTGCCTTTTTCGCTCTGGTGTGATGGATCCAGGCATTCTGGTCCTTGATTCTGATTGCTGTGAAAGAGGTAAGGTGCACCTGGAACGGTCCTTCCCACTGTGGTTTCAAGGTCTTCTCTGCAAGAGATTTTACATACACATAATCTCCAGGTTGTATATTGTGCACCGGTCCATCTAACCCTCTACCGTTCCACTCACATGCTTTCCAATTTCATTAAGCTGTTTACCTAAGACCACCATATAGGAGGTCATTATTTCATCCCCTACTTGCATGGATATTCCTCTTTGTATTACACAGGGTCAGCCATATAAGATTTCAAAGGGGCTTAACCCTTCCTTTGCCCTTGGACTAGTTCATATACACAAAAGGGCTAAAGGAAGAGACTGAGGCCAGGCCAAATTTGCGTCTTGTCCCAATTTCACAATTTGTTGTTTGATTAAGTGATTCGTTTTTTCTACTTGGCCACTCGACTGAGGGCGATATGTGGTATGAAGTAATTTGTTGTACCACTTTTGCCCCTGTCAGAGGATATAGTTGCTGAAACTCCAAAACGAGGTATTATTTCTTGTATCTTAATTACCTCCCGAGCCTTGGCTGTTCTAGTCGGGAATGCTTCTGGCCATCCTGAAAAGGTGTCAGTTAATACTGACAAATACTGATACCCCCCTTTTCGTGGGAGTTTGAAAAATTAATTTACCACTGTTTGGAGCTTGATTACTTTTATACCTGTCTAGCAAAGTTATACAAATTAGGCCCTATCCATTTTTAATTTAAAGACTCTTATACTACTTCAGCTCCCCAGCATGCTTTATTATGTTTTCTAATCACCATTCAATTTTATATGGTATCACAATTCTCCCATCATTTATTTACGTTAAACCTGTAGGTAACATTTTCCGTTTACATCCTAGAATATTCTAATTCATTTTCTAAGGCTTTTGTTAATGCCTGGTTTTCTGTTCCTGGTACTAGTGCCAAAATTTGACTCTCAGATGCCCGTTCTGCCACCCCTTTGGCTCCTGCATCAGCCAATCTATTTCCCCTCTCAATATCAGTATCCCCTGCTTGATGTCCTTTAACGTCAACTTTAGTAGGCAGGTATACCACTCGGAGTAATTTCAGTCTCTTCTGCATGTTTAAAAGTCCTCTCTCCTTCCAAATTGCCCCGTGTGCATGCACCACACCAAAGGCATATATTACAAATCTGTCCAAATGTTTGCCAGCTCAAAAGCTCTTATCAAGGCAATGATTTCCACCTTTTGGGCTGAAGTTTGTTACCACATATCCTGTGAGGCAAAGTCCTTGGCAAATGAAGCTGCTGCCGTCTATATACCAATCCTCCACGTCTTTTAAAGGTGTATCTTTTAAGTCTGGTCAGCTGGAGTATACCGTGTCGGTGGTCTTGATGCAATCATGAATGGGTAATCTGGAAACTCTGTTACTAAGGAAAGAGGCTGGGTTCACAGTATTAGTGCCAAAAAAAAATAGTAAACTAATAGTCCATTATACCCATTCCTTTTCTTCTTCAGTAGCTATCATTTGCGTGTTGCAACAATGTCCCCTTTTCCCAAAGGGGTCTTTCAAGCTTCAAGATCACAGTTCCCGAATATGGTGGGGCTATTCTTGAGCCCCTGTGGTAACACAGTCCACATAAGCTGAGTTTTCTATTAGGATTTTCTCATACAAAGGCAGAGTTTCTGGCTTTCAGTTGCCACGGGCAAGCAGAAAAAGGCATCCTTTAAATCTAGTACCATGAACCAAACTTGACTGTTTTTCTCATTTTGCAATTCCAATCATTTTTCCCAATTTAAATTTCAAGCATTGCCAAAAAGAAAAGAAAAGAAAAGAAAAGAAAAGAAAAGAAAAGAAAAGAAAAGAAAAGAAAAGAAAAGAGAAGAAAAGAAAAGAAAAGAAAAGAAAAGAAAAGAAAAAACGCCTTTTCCTGTTGGCCAGTTGCTCCTATTATATTTACAGACTAATTAACACAGAGAAAGAAGCTCCCATAACCAACAAAAAATTCAAGGCTCTCTCTTTGTTCCCTAGCTTTATTTCAACCAGTGGACCTGCTAGGGTAGATGCCCCAGGTCCCCGTCATTCCTGACTGTTGTAAGTTTATCCTGCAGCCTAAGACAATTTCTTTCTGATATCAGGGGCCGATTGCCCTAGAAAGAGGCTAGCCATTTCCATTTGCCTCTGAAGCCAGGTCCACATTTTTTGTCTGTTTGTTTAGTTTAGTTTTTTTTTTTCATTGCATTTCAATGTTGGTCCAAAAATTCAAAAATTCCATAGGGGTTTCTTTTGGACCTTGTTGGAACAGATTCTCAATTCACAATTTAACCAGATTTTGGTATTTACATAATTTCCGGGGTTATTAGGGTCTCAGTGGGGGGTCGGTCAGGGGAATGCAATCGACAGTTCCCTGAGCGGTCCCATTGGCAATCTGAGCTCGCACATGAACTCAGGTTGTTTTAAGAGTTAGCTGCTTTTCTGTTTCTGTTAGCGTAGCAGACACATAACCACAAGGTGATTATATGAAGGTGCTTTATTCAGCGCTGGAAACCAGGGGCAGGCGCCCAAATCTGGCTTCAAGTCCTGTTACATCCCGATCGCTATTAATATCCTAAAAGTTACATATTCATTAGTATTCATTAATATTTACAATATCAGCCTCGCTTCGTATGTTAATTATTTCTCCTCCCATTCACACATGCGTGGTGCTCTCTGGTGGTCGTCCTGGGGGTCGTCCAGATGAAGTAAGGAGTCATCCTCAGGGTTAAACTTTTCACCTTTTCTCTTTGGCGCATGCTCCTTTTCAGTTCTTGACTTTAATTAGTTCTTGGCTTCAGTCCTAACCCACCTTATCCAACTTATCTTTTTAAACAAGGCTCAAGTTGTTCCTGTTTCACTTCTCAAGGCCTGTCTCGTCTTCTCCCTCCTCCTATCATTATTTATGCCTTTCTTCATTATATACACGATAATATTTGGCTATGAATCTCTCATCCCATTACCAAGAAATGTTTCTTAACCCTAACATTTCCATGACAACTCTCTCGGACCCATCATGGTTCCTCTGCCCCAGAGAGCTCACACCCTCTGTGATTTTGAGATCTCAGCCTCGGGTTGAGGCAGAACTATTAACATCCCTACATCCTCTTTCCCTGCTCATTCAACTTCAAACAGCTCTGTTAAATACTACATGCCACACAACCTTTAACACCTTCAACAACCCTATTAACACTTCCTTTATCTTTCTCCAGCCTGTACTTTTCTAATGCCAACACCAAAGGCTCAGTCAGGGGCCAACTTAATTCCATACCTTTTCCCTCCAAGATGCTGAAACAACATATCAGTATACAACATTTCATCCCATTTCCCTTCTCTCCTCAAAAACAACATTAATTGCAAGACAGTGTTATAGTCGATTGATCCATAAAGTGGCCATTTAGTTTATATAGTGGCCACCATTGATTGCAATACTTAGTGGAAGTCTTACTTTCTCTGCCCCCCCAGTTCTAACGATATCCTTCCAATGTGCCAATATGCACCCAAGGAGGCTTTCTTTAAAACGTCTTTGTTTTGGATATTACTCATTTCCCTGATTTCCCATTCCCTTTTATTTATTTATATTAGTTACTGTCCTTTGTTTCAATTTCCATGCAAACCTTTTCATTACAGGTTTTTACTATCTTTTCCTAATCTTTTCCCAAATGTCCCAATTGTCTGGGATTAAACTCTTCTTCTCACATACAAACTTCACTATTTCAGATTATTAATGAGCCCCGTTCCAATCATAAATCCACAGGGGTTTGGAAAAACACCTGAAGCACTCAGCCTTCTATCTTCTACACAAACAATACCAGCTTTTTCACAAAATTTACATTTCAACAAGACCGAATTTCAAGCCGAATGCCATTTTTTCTCATGCACTTTGTTAGTAAGCCCACACAAAACAAGGAATCACTCCTGTGTATCCGGCAATATGGGGGTTTAAAAAGGTATTGAGGCCTAAATAAATTCACTCTCCCCCTTCTTACCAAATTCCCAGGGCTCAAGCCCGAACCAGCAAAAAAGTGACTCTCTGTGTTCTACCGCTTTGATAATCAGTCAGCCCCCCTCCCCCGATACTTGGGAAACCAACCAAACACCACAGCAAATATACCAAAACTTCTAAACTGTTACTTAGATAATGCTCCCACCTTCCTCCTTGTCACACTCAAAACATTTAAGAACAAAATAGGATTACAAGATGCACCGCCAGGCCCACAATATTGGGTACCACCAATCAACACTTGGATAAAACAGCACTTCTTTTTGGTCTGTCATGCACTTCATTCGTCTCCGTCCATTCCCTTCGCGGAGAATACGGAACCGTGGATCGAAACTCTGCACTTGCTTCGCAGCGATGCTGCGTCTCACTCACAGCACAATCACGCAATCACACAGAGAGACCCCTTGCACTTCTTGTTCATACCACAAGAATATATCACTTAAAACAATAAGCAAACTTGTTTGTATCATCTCTGGCCATGTTCCTCTTGGAGTAATTCACTTCACAACAATACTTTGTCTCAAACACATACACAAATGCTTTCAACAGGAGATACCCAGACATCCACAAATAAGACATACAATTAGTAACACTCCAGTTAGTATCCCTCCAGCAGCTGTAAACATTACCCAGGTAACCTTGTCACAATTGTGAGAGGCCCGCTTACCCTTCTCCTGCTTCTTATACAGTCATTAGCAGGTCTGTCCTGGCTCCCAAAATTGGGATGCAGTGGTAACCTCGGATTTTCTCAATCTACTCCCAAGATCACTAGTGGCCACTCTATTGATAAGCAAATCTCCCTTGACCGCTCTATCAGTCAGCCTGTTGGGTACCCTCCTGCCTTACTGGAACTATGCTACATGCCACATGTGCGATTTACCAGCTGCCCCGGCCATGCATACGACTTACAGGCCCCTCCTGTACTGTAAAACATACCGTTTGTCCGCAGCTTCAGGAGGTCCTTGTCTGCTCCTGTGGTGAGCGGCTGAGAGTGGAGGCTCCTCTGAGGAAAATACTCGGGATGCACCTAGGGGCATCCGCTCCACATTCGATCCCGCAGCCAAGCAGAGGGTCTCCTGCCTGGCTTGCCAGATTGACTTGCAGAAAACAAACTCCACAATCAGTAAGATTGTAAAGTAGGTATGTTTATTCAGCGCTGGGCAGCACAGGGGGTAGTCCTGCCAAAGTTGTGCGCACCTGACGCAGCAACTTTCCTTGGTTATATGCAGTAAAGTTACATATACATGAAGTTTCACAAAACGCCTATACATATTCATAACCTGTCCCTGCTTCATATTAAAATTAGTTCCAAGGAGTCATTTCCATAAACTCCTCCCATCTGTGCTTGCACAGTGTATTCTGGTGGTGGTTGTTGGGGGGTCACGGGGATGAAGATTGATGACTTTTCCTCGTCACCGCTAGTTGACCTCTTGTCTTTGCACAGACTCAGTTGCTCCTTGGCTCTTGTCCATCTGCAGGAACAGTTTCTGTCAGTTTCTTAAGATAGGCTCACACTCTTATTAGGAGACTGGCCTTGGTAAGGGACCAAAGGCTTCTTGCTTTAGTTAACTTGCACAACGCACCATAGTTAGCAAAGACACTAAGTAGCATCCTAGTTTAATGCCGTCAGTGCCCTATCTCTACTTGATAAGATTCTCCTAACTCCCTCTCTCAGTCCCCCCTTTTCTAAGAAGTCAGTAAATTCTTTTACTATTTGTACTTTCAATATAGTGTTTCAATATAGTGTTTCTCTATCTAACTCACCCTCTCACCACTGGCAGTCCCTGAGCACGCTCGAGGCTCTGACTACACGGCCTCAGGGACAAGGTGCTTGCAGGTACCCTATTGTGTGACCAAACTTCCTTATTTCACAGCAACCAAAGGGCAGATAAGTGTATTTACGTTTACTCATTCCTTTATTAAAACCGCCACCGCCCCCCACCCAAGAGAACTCAGTTCTCCGCCCCGCCGCTATTTCACCGCCGCCATCCCTCCTCCCACCCCGCCCGATTGGGCGGTCGTGGGGCCAGGTGATCTGGCAGCGTGACGTCAGCACGTCACTGGGGCGGTGAGGAGGAGGCGGATAGGCAGGCAAGATGGTGGTGCCCGGTGGTGGGGCTGGCGGCAGCGGCGGGGCGCGGCGGGCCTAGGGGCCAGCGGCCGCGGCCGCGGCCGCCGTCTGGGGGCTGTAAGGTAAGGGTTAAGGTTGCGGGGAGGGGGGGGGATCTGTTGGCGTTATGGACTATGAGGTGTGCCGGTTGCTTGCCTGGGGGGGGCTCTCGGAAACCTGCGGTGGAGGGGAGCGGGGCGGTGGTGCTGCCCCGCCCAGGGTGAGGTAGTGCGTGTGCTTAGCCCCAGGGGAGTTCGCCTTTTCGAAGCTCTGAAATCCAAGTGAACAGAAGCAATCTTTTTTCCTCCAGTACTGAAATCCTTGCTGGGGAGTCCCCAGCTTCTGTTTTGGGTGTTTGGGGGTCAGGTGCTTGGCTTCCTCTTCCCTATGCCGCTCCTGATTTCATATTTCCACTGTATTATCTTGAATCTTTATGTGCTGAAGAGTCGAAGTCTTCTTTACTCTATTGGTGGTAGCTGCTCTCCATATCTCTGTATGCTTATTGCTTATTTCTAGATCTTTTCTACTTAACTGTTCTGCTTTCGAGTTGGGAAGAGGATCATATCTTCTGTTTTTGAGATGCAGATGTACCGTGGATGCATATCCTGGTATAAGAATGGGTTTGTAGTTTTTAACTTCTTGTGTTCTGGTAGCTTAGTGCTTGCTAGGGCTGAAATAGTTAATGCTTTTATGGAGGTAATTAATATAACTCAAGGACTGTCTTTCCGTTTTTTGATAGTCCCAAATCTGCCATTTTAAGGGGAAGCTAGGATTTATTTTTTTTTTTAAAGAAGTAAAAGAAATTATAATGAGTGGAAATAAGTCACTGCTGTATCAAGTGTTTTTATTCTTCATATTATTTAAAAAGTCAAGACAAAATTTAAAAAAATGAAGTCTTACACGATTATTATGATGCTGTTA
>MU011790.1:12052-50734 GCA_011074415.1 Stictonetta naevosa
TAGCTGTTGTCTAGGACTCAGTAAAAATGTATTAATGTAAAGTATAAGTACTTTGAGGTGGATATTTCTAAACAACAAGTATTGTCAAGTTACAGAACAGCTCAGTTGTGACTGGTGATATAAATTTGGTGTCTATGCTAACAACAGAAAGCATCAGCATCTCGGAAACCGTTAAGTGGTCAGGAGGCTTTTGTGGGAGTTTAGAATCTTACTCCATCTTGTGATCAAGAGTGTTAAGGAAAAAGAAGAGGTGGTTCCGCAGTCAATCAGACCTCTTCCTCTCTTTCCTTCCCTGGTCATCCTTGAAGTGTGGGACTTTCTGTCCTAGTGCTGGCACTCCTGCAACAGCTCACTTCCTGGGGCTGACCCTGCAGAGTTCTGGCATCTCTGAGTTGCAACATTTTTTTTCAGGGTGGAAGGACATTTTTGGCTGCATCTTCTCTTTTCTCCCTACAGAACAGATCTACTTGTCTCGTGCTGTTACAGGTAAGTGAACAGGGCTGGGAAAGTATGTGTGGTAGCTGCTCAGTATAGTTGGGCTGATGTATGCCAGGCCTTATGCAGTACGGCATTAGGTGAGTATCTGTGCTCTGCAGAACAGTGGTGGTGCTGATGCTTAATGACTTCAGTTTTCTGTACACAGAGGTGTGATTGGCAAGTGCCGGTGGTACTTTAGGTGACTATTGCAATCAGGTGTCTTAAGTCTTTTAGGCAAAACTTTGATTCCGAGGGGTGAGAAAGCATGTAATCTTTCAACTTTGTTTTTGCTGGCTCATGCTTTTGTTCTCAAACAAAAATGGAAGTGATTGCATCTTTCTCCTGTAATTTGTTGGATCTGTACTTCTGTACTGCAAGCTTGGTACTCCCCCCCAACCCCTCCCCCCCCATGAGCGCACAGTGGAGGAAAGGAATCAGGGAAGAAGTTGCTTCTTCTAGGAGCGGAGATTAAAGATAAGTCTTTTGAAAGCTAAAATTAAGTTACCTGGAACTTTGAAACAAAAACAATGAAGTCTTAGGTATAAGATATACGAATGATTAATGAATAAATGTGAGTTTCTCTCTAATGAATTGAACTTCAATTTTCAGAATATTTTTAGAGTATATTGACCAGCTGATCAGTTGGGAGATTATTTTTTTAAAGTTTATGTTGATGGATAGCCAAAATCTTAATCCTTAAAAATTATCAAAAACATGCGGAAGAGCTCCATCTCCATGGTTCGCATGGTGTCTTGGTGTTCTTATCGTAGAGACAAAAACTTCTAATTAGGAGAACAGGAGTTAGGTTTCTGGACCAGTCCAGCAGACCATCTGATCTAATGCTGTCACACTGGCAGCCAGAGCTGTTTTGCTGGTGCAAAGTACTATAATGCCACAGCAGGCATCACCTTACTCGTACTCCTGGTTTTAATTCTATAAGTGTATGGTGTCCCGTTGTTCCCATAAACTTTATGATATAGTGACTGGATAATCAATCCCTAAGCGTTTGTCATCGCCTTGTTCCTGTTTTTTGAATGTTCTAATAAACTGATGTGTGAGAAAATTAGTTGTACTTATTAGACAGGAACTTCTATCCAGCCTTTTCTGGTATTATGTTTTTAACATAATTGCTCTAATTTTTTTCCTGCCATAAATTCCAGGGCTGAAGCTACAGAATCTTTCCCTAAAGGATCTTTACCAAAAGGCATTACTGTCTATATAAAACTGATTACTGTAACGCAAATCAGTGATGGTGTGAAGAAGGTTTAGTGGAGCTGTAACTGAAAAATTCTGGAAGATGTTTCTGAAAACTGTTGTTTAGAGGAAAGGATTGTTTATAAATACTCTTATTTTTTGAAAAATTAGGTCTGCTAGGTTGAGCTGTCCTTCCTGTGTTGTCTGCTTGCTCTGATAACAAGGAAGGCATTGCTAATGATCTTGTAGTGTGTACCACTCTGCGATCAATCACTGGGATTGCAGTTGGTTGCTACAAGCCTGAGCTCACAGTTGTATTTTTTTTGTGTTAACTGCCTAGGTGAGTAATCCTCTCTGGTATGCTAGTGCATTACTTAATGCGTTGACCTTCTGACTTGGTTTGAATACCCTCAGTTTCTGTGTCCCTAATGACCTTTTGCAGCCAGTGTAGTCTTGATCGAGGTCTTCTAAAAGAATCTGAGTAATGCTGTTTTTCACTCTTAATCTCTTAAATGATCAGTTATTCCAAAACTTTGTTTGCATGAGCAAAGCATTCTCTTAAATGTTAAGAAATATTCTTTCCTGTACTTGAGAATTTTGAAAGAACATCTTCTATGTCCAGACTAAGTTGTGTTTTGTATTCAAAACGCTAAAAGCTCTTTCCAGCTTCCTTTAAGCTTGCAGTGTGTTCACTTCAAACCCAGAAGTGTATCAAAGGAAGAACAGCATATCATTGCTCTGATTTAGGTTTCAATCTTCCCTAGAAGGGAAAGAATATATGTTTACTGAGGCAACGTGCTATTTTGAACCTTACAGGTTCTATCTAACCAACAGAGTTCAAATTGGAAATTCTTAGCCTGTATTCTCAGCTGCATTTTGTCAGAAACATTGACACAGATGTAACATTTTACCTGGGGAAATCACAGAGCAGGAGTCCTATTCAAGAATCAGTCCATTCTTTGGCTGGAAGATAGTCTTAATGTCAATGTACTTAAGGATTCCTTAAGCTACTTAACCAATGGTGGTTGATATTATGGAAACTAGTAACAGAGTAAATGATTCTGCTAGTTGTGAGAGTTGTGAGCTCCCAGTTAGTCTGGTCTGTGTTGCTGGAGATCAGTGTTCATCATGACTATCTACTAGGTCATGTGAAAGAGTTGACTTAAGCCCTTTCCTAATGTTTGTATTTGTGCTTCCATGGTTTGACATCTCCAGAGTAGCAGCAGATGAAGTCATGACTAGTGAGATTTATTCCATGAGGTTTGGAGGTTGGATTTCTAAGAGTCTGTGTGTTGCCAGTTGTGCTGTATCAAGCGTAAGTGTTGTGCTTAATTTAGACATCAAGATGTGTTTGTATGTTCGATTTGATTTGCTTCATCAGCTCTGGACTCTAAAATAAAATGAGGTTCTTTGTAAGTTATCTGTGAAGTATCACAGAATCCTCTAGGTTGGAAGAGACCTCCAAGATCACCTAGTCCAACCTCTGACCTAACACTAACAAGTCCTCCACTAAACCATATCCCTAAGCTCTACATCTAAACGTCTTTTAAAGACCTCCAGGGATGGTGACTCAACCACTTCCCTGGGCAGCCCATTCCAATGCCTATCAACCCTTTAGGTAAAGAAGTTCTTCCTAACATCCAACCTAAACCTCCCCTGGTGCAACTTTAGCCCATTCCCCCTCATCCTATCACTGGGCATGTGGGAGAATAGACCAACCCCCACCTCGCTACAGCCTCCTTTAAGGTACCTGTAGAGTGCGAAAAGGTCGCCCCTGAGCCTCCTCTTCTCCAGACTGAACGATCCCAGCTCCCTCAGCTGCTCCTCGTAAGACTTGTTCTCCAGACCCTTCACCAGCTTCGTAGCCCTTCTCTGGACTCACTCAAGCACCTCCATGTCCTTCTTGTAGTGAGGGGCCCAAAACTGAACACAGTACTCGAGGTGCAGCCTCACCAGAGCTGAGTACAGGGGGACAATCACTTCCCTGGACCTTCTGGCCACACTGCTTCTTATACAAGCCAGGATGCTGTTGGCCTTCTTGGCCACCTGAACATGCTACTGGCTCATATTCAGCCGACTATCAACCAATACTCCCAGGTCCTTCTCTGCCAGGCAGCTTTCCAGCCATTCATCTTCCAGCCTGTGGCGCTGCTTGGGGTTGTTGTGCCCCAGGTGCAGGACCCGGCACTTGGCCTTGTTGAACTTCATACAGTTGGCCTCAGCCCATCGGTCCAGCCTGTCCAGATCCTCCTGCAGAGCCTTCCTACCCTCGAGCAGACCGACACGCACACCTAACTTGGTGTCATCTGCAAACTTACTGAGGGTGCACTCAATCCCCTCATCCAGATCATCAATAAAGATGTTAAAGAGGACTGGCCCCAGTACCGAGCCCTGGGAGACTCCACTAGTGACCGGCCTCCAACTGGATTTGACTCCATTCACCACAACTCTCTGGGCCCAGCTACCCAGCCAGTTTCTAACCCAACGAAGCGTATGCCAGTCCAAGCCAAGAGCAGCCAGTTTCCTGAGGAGAATGCTGTGGGGAACGGTGTCAAAAGCCTTACTGAAGTCAAGGTAGACCACATCCACAGCCTTTCCCTCATCCACTAAGCGTGTCACCTTGTCATAGAAGGAGATGAGGTTCGTCAAGCAGGACCTGCCCTTCATAAACCCATGCTGACTGGGCCTGATTGCCTGCTTGCCCTGCAAGTGCCGCATGATGACGCTCAAGATAATCTGCTCCATGAGCTTCCCTGGCACTGAGGTCAAACTAACAGGCCTATAGTTCCCTGGGTCTACCCTCTGGCCCTTCTTGTAGATGGGCGTCACGTTTGCTAGCCGCCAGTCAAGTGGGACCTCCCCTGATAGCCAGGACTGCCGATAAATGATGGAAAGCGGCTTGGCCAGCTCTTCCGCTAGTTCTCTCAATACCCTCGGGTGGATCCCATCTGGCCCCTTTGACTTGCATACATCTAAGTGCTGTAGCAGGCCGCCAGCCATTTCCTCGTGGATTCTGAGGGCCACATTCTGCCCCCCATCCCCTTCCACCAGCTCAGGGTACTGGGTATCTAGAGAACAACTGGTCTTGCTGTTAAAGACTGAGGCAAAGAAGGCATTAAGCACCTCAGCCTTTTCCTCATCTCTCGTCACTAAGTTTCCCCCCCCGCATCCTGTAAAGGATGGAGATTCTCCTGAAGGATATGTATTTCCTTATCTAATATAGCAAAGCTATCCTGGGTTCCACCCTAGTGACTAATAGTGTCATGTGGTGTCCTTGCACAGTAATCTATAATACTTTGAAGTAGAAATATAGGAGGTACTTGTAGTAGGGGAAGGAATTTATATGAATAAAATCACTTAGTTATCTGGAATAAAACTTTGTGGTGAAAAAGGATAGAAAAGCTGTAACACAGTCCGAGAAAAGCACGTGTTCTTAATCTCATAATTATTAGGTCACCACAAGCAGTTTGCTGCCAGTCTGACTTCTCTTAAAAAAAAAAAAGTGACTTTCATTTTGCTTACTGTGTTCATAATAGTGTATTTTTTTAATGTGATTTTCAGAAAGTACCTTAAGGTCCTTTATTGGGAAGAGAGAGAATAAGTTGACGTACCCCAAGTCAGGTTGGAGTTTTATGAACAAAAATGGATGGAAAAGTAATTCAACTAACACTGCACTTTGGGAGGAGTAATGAGTCATAAATATTTTGGGGAGCAGATTTCTGTATTTATTATGAAATCGGTGAGTTCCTAATAAACCATATAAACAAGATTAGTTATTAAGCTGTAATTCTGTCAGTGGTCATGGGCTGTCAGGGCTCTATACCTGCAATTACTTTTGCAACTAAGCACTTAAATATTTGAAGTGTCATCTTCTAGATAATATCCTGAGGAATAATATTAAGAAAATGTTTGGGGAAGAAAATTATTTATCAAGGTTTAAATACTCATTTTAATATGAGTAACTATCAGACTTTGGAGTGAGGGGAAATGCGTTTCAGGACTCCTACAACTAACAGTCTCGTGCCACAGCAAAACTAGCAAAAATGACTGGCTCAGAAGTGCTAAGAGATAGTGGGATGCAAAATGTGATTACTTTACGCCAGTGAATAGTCTCTAAAATAGCAGCTGCTAGATACTAGTTGGTGTCTTGATAGAGGGCAGCTCTCAGTATCTGCAGTTAGAGGCTTCCTTCTTTTTTGTAGAAAGGAGTTGAATGCATAATTGCTGTAATTTGCCTGGAGTTCTTTGGATAGCTGGTAAAAAGCCCATAAATGCCCATAATGTATTTCTAGACTGATGAATGCTTGGGTTTATCGATGTACATTTTTGCAAAGCAAGTGCAAATAGAGGGTAAAAAGCTTGTTGCTTTTATGTAACACTGCTCAATATCTCTTTATATGCAAAGGGAAAGCTAACAAATTCAAGTGTGGACGCAAAAGCAATACTCTGTGTTCCATAATCTTTTCAAAATGATGATCTTCAATTGGAAAAGTCTTAGCTGTAGCTTAAAGAACCCACAAGTATATGATGAGATATAAGGTAAATAAAGACAAAGGTGAAGAAGCTGATGGTGTCACAGGTACCTGTGTGGTCTAATCTGCTTTTGGAGCTGGGTATGGACTCCAGAAATGTACCTTTGGGTGATGCAGTGGCTGTGCCACATCTACTCGTGTAATGTGCTAACACCATCCTTTTCATATTTGAATGTGAACATTGCATGTGTGTGAGAAACACTCTGTAGCCAATAACATAGGCTTGGGTGAGGATCTCAATCAAGTAGCATTTTTATTCACGATTGCAATAGTGGGCGTCCCACAAGCAGGAGCGTGCCTACAAGGTACATAGCACAGTTTATATACTTTATATTTTCCTTGATGACCAGGACCCTCCTCTGTTTCCGCATTGACTGGGTAATCCATGTTCACAATCTGTCTGGTGCTTCACAGAGAATACATGGCCTTCAGTGGCCATCCTGTTAATTTTCAAATTTCTTTTGACTTTTTTACTTTGAGGTGGTAATGTTTCTTACACAGTGATTTCCCGCCTAATTGCTCTAAGGAGTTTGGTTGTCTGCATTTTACAAGGTCACCTGCTAAGCTTTCTTATCACTGCAAGCATATCTCAATATCACATTCCTTCCCTCTAAACAATGTAACTCTGCAAAAACAGCGTTTCTATTCCCACAATTCCTCCCTTTTCTTTTTTTTATATAAATTGTTGATATTTGCAAACCTTTTCTCTAAGGTGTAATTTGGTAGGTATCTTCCTCTTCTTCACTTTTTTTGCTTTCCATCTCCTCTAATATCATCACCTTATCTGAGTAAGGTGGAGGCTCCATGGTCATTTGTTTCAGTAGTGCAGTTTCAATTAACCCCTGGACTAGTCCTCTTACACAGGGGATAATGCAACAACCAATGGCTGTCAAAACTCCTGCTACTACGATCAAGGATGTAAATATGGACAGTACGATCCCTTTCCATTTACCAGACCAAGATTCCAACCATCCTCAAAGTGGACACTCAGGGCAGGTGAAATTGGCTTTCCTGACACCAGCACCAGCTTAGCTCATGTCACTGTTTCATTTGCCCGGTTCCTTGCAAAGTTGACCTGTTGTTGGTTCTGCAGTGTCCTACAACACGTAACTTGGATTACAGATTAGTTTTCTCCCAAGGTTAAATCTCCTTGAGGCACACACCTGATATCCCCATCCTTCTGCATTACCCACCAGGTATACCCTGGTCCTTGGGCGAAGACAATCCCACGAGTGGGTTTGCCTTTTCCTGTGGCAGGAGCAACCCACACAGCCTTCCCCATCCACTTCCCTACATGCACGACGGGGACTTTAGCTTCTCCCACAGTGTGTAGGGGTTTTGTTTCAGCAGGACCAGGATGGCTCTCAGACCCCCTGTTGTTAACTAGCCAAGTGGCCTCTGGTAGATTCATGTCCCAGTGTTTCCATGTCCCAGCACCCAATGCTCGTAACATAGTTCTTAACAATTGATTGTACCTCTCAACCTTCCCAGAAGCTTGTGGGTGGTAAGGGATGTGATACACCCACTCAATGCTATGTCTCTTGGCCCAGGAGGTGACCAAATTGTTTCAAAAGTGACTCCGATTGTCAGACTCAATTCTCTCTGGTGTACCATGACGCCACAGCACTTGCCTTTCCAGGCCCAAGATAGTGTTTCGGCGGTGGCATGGTTTACTGGATATGCTTCCAGCCACCCAGTAGTTGCTTCTACCATGGTGAGTATGTAACGTTTGCCTTGGCGGGTTTGTGGGAGTGGCCCAAATTAGTCAATCTGCCAGGCCTCACCATATCGAAATCCAAGCCATGTCCCCCTTGTTCCAGGGAGACTTTACCCTCATGACTCATTTGATTGCAGCACAGGTCTCACACTCATGGGTAACCTGTGTGATGGCCTTAATGGTCAGGTCCACCCCTCGATCACGAGCCCATCTGTATGTGGCATCCCTCCCCAGATGTCCTGATGTTTCATGGGCCCATTGAGCTACAAACAGCTCACCCTTATGTCCCCAGTCCAGGTCCACCTGAGCCACTTCAGTTTTTGAAGCTCGATCCACCTCTTCGTTGTTCTGATGTTCTTCAGTAGCACGACTCTTGGGCATGTGGGCATCTACATGACGTACTTTTACATCCAGGTTTTCTACCCGGGCAGCAACATCTTGTCACAGGGTAGCAGCCCAGATTGGTTTACCTCTGCGCTGCCAGTTCTGTTTCCATTGCTGTAGCCACCCCCACAGAGCATTTGCCACCATCCATGTAATCAGTGTTGAGACACAGTACTGGCCATTTTTCTCTTTCAGCAATTTCTAGGGCCAGTTGCATGGCTTTTACTTCTCCATACTGACTCGACTCGCCTTCTCCTTCCATGGCCTCCACAACTCGTCGTGTGGGACTCCACACAGCAGCTTTCCATTTCCGATGGCTCCCTACCACACGGCAGGATCCGTCAGTGAACAACACATACTGCTTTCTGTCTTCTGGCAACTCATTATATGGTGGTGCCTCTTCAGCACGAGTTACCTCTTCTGTCAGTACTCTGAAATCCCTGCCTTCCGGCCAGTCCATGATCTCTTCCAGGATTCCTGGGCGGTTGGGTTTCCCCACTCGAGCCCGCTGTGTAATTAACACTACCCACTTACTCCATGTAGCGTCGGTTGCATGGTGTGTAGTGGGGATTTTCCCTTTGAACATCCAATGTAACACAGGTAGCCGTGGGGCCAAGAGGAGTTGTGCTTCTGTACCAACAACTTCTGAAGCAGCTTGAACACCCTCACATGCTGTTAGTATCTCTTTTTCAGTTGGGATGTAATTGGCTTCTGATCCTCGATAGTCCCAGCTCCAGAGTGGTCAGATGTAGTCAATCTGCCAGGCTTGAGGTTGACCTTGAGTTTCTTCTGGGGTTTTCTGCCAGAGGCTCCAGGTGAGGCCATGCTCCCCAGCTGCAGTGTAAAGTATGTTTTGCACAGCTGGTCTGGTACGGACAGGCCCAAGGGCTACTGCACGATCTATTTCTCGTTTGAGTTTTTCAAAGGCCTGTTGTTGCTCAGGGCCCCACTGAAAATAGTTCCTCTTTCGAGTCACTCAATATAGAAGACTCACAAGCTGGCTATAGCCTGGAACATGCATTCTCCAAAATCCCACAAGGCCTAGAAAAGCTTGTGTTTCTTTTTTGCTAGTTGGCGGAGGCATAACCATTATTTTGTTGATCACATCCGTCGGAATGTGGCGACGTCCATCCTGCCATTTTACCCCCAAGAACTGGATTTCCTGTGTGGAACTACTTTGTCTCGGGGCAGGTCCTTGGATGATATTCTTAATAAATTGTTTGACCTTGGGGAGGAAGAAAAATAGAACTAGTAATAGGAGGATGACATCCGACCAAGGGTATCCAAAATACTCAAAGGCTGCTGCGATTAGCCCACAGGGAGAGAAGAAGAAGGCACCACATTATTCACAAATGGACTGCTAGGGGAGAGAAAGAAGGCAGTGTAATTCTTCATATTCCCAAAAAGATAATCTCCAGGAGACCAGAATGATAACAATGCAGGGCCTGAGTACCAGACAAAACTGGAGGCCAGCATGTTACAGCACAGCATGATAAAGAAACCAAACAAATATTTCAACGTGTTCTCCGATCGGATATAGAGGAAGAAAGAGAACAGAGAACGGATTACATACAACATAGTCACACAGGAAAATATTAACAGCAAACCGAACATTGTGACTAGCAAGTATGTTAGTTGTAATTACATTAATCAATTCTACAGTTATCTCAACCCTCGAGCCCCACGTTGGGTGCCAAAAAGGACTGTGGTGGTTTTACTCGAGTGGGCAGCCGAGCTCCACCACAATTGCTCTCTCACTCCTCCCCTCCTCAAAGAGGAAGGGGGAGAAAAGACAACACAAAGAGCTCGAGGTTTGAGATGAGAATGATTTAATTAAAGGGAAAGGGAATGGGGAGAAAAAGAAACAAAAGAAACAACAAGGCCGCGCGGAAGCACAGAAAGGAAAAAAGTTATTCTCTACTTCCCATCAACGAGCAATGTTCAGCCACGTCCTGGGAAGCAGGGCCTGAAAATGCGTACCGGTTGTTCAGGAGGACCGCCCTCCCCCACGAGAGCCCCCCTTTTATTGCTGAGTGTGACATCAGGTGTTATGGAATATCCCTTTGGTTGGTTTAGGTCAGCTGCCCTGGTGATGTCCCCTCCCCATCACTTGCCCACCCCCAGCCTGCTGGCTCTTGGGGGCTTGGAGGGAGTCCTGATGCTGTGCCAGCACTATGCAGCAATAGACACAACACTGGAGTGATACCAGTGCTGTTCCAGCTACGAGTGCAGAGCACAGCACTGTGTGGGCTGCTGCAGGGAAAGGTGACTCCATCCCAGTCAGACCCAACACAATCATACACACACACGCCTCCTTTCTCTGCCAGCATCGTACCTAATGCTATTCTGTTTTCCCATGCCATTTTACTGGTGGCATCTAGTTGTTCAGCGATTCCTCTTATTGCATCCCTTGTATAATTTTTGAATCTCTGCTGATTATAATAAATATAATTAATCCCACCCACATTCTTATTGGTTGTTACCCACCAGAACAGTGACTCAAACCCTGCAGCAATTTGATTCCTGTCTTTCTGGTCATCGGGAACCCCAATGGGAAGAGCACTATCTGGGCAATCGGTCATCTCGAGGCACAAGCATAGCCATTGCTATGGTTGAGACTCTGGACAGTATAGTTGACCCATTCTATCCAGGCATTCACATCCCCATACCCTGTTTCAATCTCAAATGTTTGAACTGCCGCATTTCGAAGAGGGCCTCCTGTTTTCTCTCCTGTTTTCTCCTTGAGTTTCTCCCTTTCTCTGATGGCAATAGAGGATTGTTTCATACAGAATCACAGATTTGAAGGGGTTGGAAGGGACCTCAAAATATCATCGGGTCCAACCCCCCTGCCAAAGCAGGCTGCCCAGGTAGACGTCCAGACGGGCCTTGAATACCTCCAGAGAAGGAGACTCCACAACCTCCCTGGGCAGCCTGTTCCAGTGCTCTGTCATCCTCATCGTGAAGAAGTTCTTTCGCATGTTGGTGTGGAACTTCCTGTGCTCTATCTTGCGGCCATTACCCCTTGTCCTGTCCCCACAAACCACTGAAAAGAGGTTGGCCAAATCCCTCTGCCTCCCACACCTCAGGTATTTATACACATTGATGAGATCCCCTCTCAGTCTTCTTTTCTCCAGGGTGAACAGACCCAGGTCTCTCAGCCTTTCTTCACAGGGAAGATGCTTCAGGCCCTGTATCATCTTTGTGGCCCTCCACTGGACTCTTTCCAGGAGATCCCTGTCTTTTTTGTACTGGGGAGCCCAGAACTGGACACAGTACTCCAGGTGAGGCCTGACCAGGGCAGAGTAGAGGGGGAGGATCACCTTCCTTGACCTGCTGGCCATGCTCCTTTTAATGCATGCCAGGATCCTATTGGCCCTCTTGGCCACCAGGGCACACTGCTGGCTCATGGTCAACCTGTTGTCTACCAGGAGGACCCCCAGGTCCTTCTCCTCAGAGCTCCTCTCCAGCAGGTCGTCCCCCAGCCTGTACTGATACGTGTGGTTGTTCCTTCCCAGGTGCAGGACTCTACACTTGCTCTTATTAAACCTCATTTGGTTTCTTCCTGCCCAGTCCAGGTCTTGCTCTATTGGACCGGTTCCAGCCAGTCCAGGTCTCGCTGAATGGTACCGCAGCCTTCTGGCATGTCAGCCACTCCTCCCAGCTTTGTGTCATCGGTGTACTTGCTGAGGGCAGACACTATTCCCTCATCAAGGTCGTCGATGAAGATGTGGAACAGGACTGGACCCAGCACCGACCCCTGGGGAACACCGCTAGTCACAGGTCTCCAGCCGGACTCTGCGCCGCCGATCACCACCCTCTGAGCTCGGCCAGTCAGCCAGTTCTCAACCCACCTTACTGTCCACTCCTCTATCCCACACTTTCTCAGCTTTGCTAGCAGGATGTCATGGGAGACAGTATCAAAAGCCTTGCTAAAGTCAAGGTAGATGACATCCGCTGCTCTCCCCCCATATATCCAGCTGGTGATGCCATCATAGAAGGCAATGAGGTTGGTCGAGCACGACTTCCCCTTGGTGAATCCATGCTGACTACTCCTCATAACCTTCTTGTCTTCCAATTGCTTGGAGATGGCATCCGGAACAAGCTGTTCCAACACCTTTCCAGGGACAGAGGTGAGACTGACTGGCCTGTAGTTTCCCAGATCCTCCTTCTTGCCCTTCTTGAATACTGGAGTGACACTGGCTGTCCTCCAGTCTTCAGGCACCTCTCCTGTTCTCCAGGATCTTTCAAAGATGATAGAGAGCGGTTCGGCAATCACCTCTGCAAACTCCCTTAGCACACGTGGATGCATCCCATCAGGGCCCATGGATTTGTGTCCGTTCAGCCCACTCAGATGCTCCCAAACTGTTCTCTCGTCAACCCGGGGGAGCCCTCCATTACCCAGACCCTTTGTCCTCCCCTCCAGGGTCCAGGAGTCCCAGGGGGGAGCGCTTGAAGCAAAGAATGAAGCAAAGAAAGCATTCAGCATCTCTGCCTTCTCAGCATCTCCTGTTACCAGGAAACCCCCACGTTCAGCAAGGGACCCACATTATCTCTAGTCTTCCTTTTACTGTTTACATACTAAATGTAGCCCAGCTCTCACAAGCACCCTTGTCTTCTAGCAACCTAGCCCATGAGATACCCCCAGGCAGGTCCCGGAAGAGGTCGAAGTTGGCTCTTCAAAAGTCCAGGGTAGCAATCCTGCTTTCAGCCTTACTTCTTCCACCAAGTTCCATCTTGAACTCCACCATCTCATGGTCGCTGCATCCCAAGCTGCCCCCAACCTTCACACCCCTAACAAGCCCATCCCTGTTGGTAAGGACAAGGTCCAGAAGCACCCCCCGCCTCGTCAGCTCCTCCACCACCTGCGTCAGAAAATTGTCTTCAGCGCATGGTAGGAACCGTTTGGACTGCCCATGCCTGGCCCAGTTGCTTACCCAACAGATGTCTGGATAATTGAAGTCCCCCATGAGAACCAGCGCCTGGGATCGTGAGGCTACTACCAGCTGCTTGTAGAAGGCCTCATCGACCTCCTCCTCCTGATCTGGTGACCTGTAGTACACCCCCACAACAGTGTCCCCCATACCTGCCTACCCTTTAATTCTCACCCACAAGCTCTCCACTTGTCCTTCACCCTCCCCCAGGTGGAGCTGGGTACACTCTAATTGCTCCCTCACATAAAGGGCAACCCCACCCCCTCACTTCCCCAGCCTGTCTTTCCTAAAAAGGACATAGCCCTCCATGACAGCATTCCAGTCATGCAAGCTGTCCCACCACATCTCTGTGATCACAAGGAGATGATGGCCCTGTGACCGAACACAGGCCTCAAGCTCATCCTGTTTATTTCCCATGCTCCGCGCATTGGTATACAGGCACTTTAGGGAAACAGCAGTTTCCATACAGCTATTCTCAGTCTGGCTGTTGGGTCTCTCCCAGTTATTTGTTCTCTCTGCTCAATTGTCATGGGGCATTTAAATCTCCACAAGCTAACACCTCACAAGCATCGAACATGACGGATTGTGATATATAACCCTCTGTGACATTCACCCATATTTTGATGAGGTATCCCGTCTTTGGTCATGCCTTTTCCAAGTTGCCAATTGACCAAGGCCTTCTCTGAGGCCTACAATCACTAGAAACAAAATTAATAGTTGATTTTCCCCGTCATTATTTTTAAACCTTAGGTTTCCAAATAATTATCAATATAAAGAATGAGATGTATACAACTACTAGAACAAAAACCCCTTGGGGTTTTTGCATGTTTTGGTTTTAAAGCTTTTGTCCAACTTGATTTCTTGCTGGATTTTTTTGTCTGCTTTAAGTAATTCCATAAGAATTCATGTTTCACCAAATTAACCAGGACCATAACTAGCAATAAATTAAAGCTCAGAAGAAAAACAAGGAAAAGGTAACAGTTACATAGCTTGCTTTGTAATAGATTTTTAAGTAGTCATTTAATTGCTGTAGTGGTAAAAATGTATTAAGTCCTAGTTAATGTTGATCAAAAGAACACAAATTACTTCTGCAGTGAAATAATTGGGCAGAATTCTTGTGTCAGTGTTGAGAGTAGGTCCTGGTATTGTCCACAGTGTTGAACTCTTTTTAGTTGATATAAGACCAACTTCTTTATACCTATTTTGATTAAAGAGCATAAGAAGAAAGCTTGAAACTGCACTTTTTGATTAAAAATGGACTTCTGATTAATGATAAAAGCTGCTTTGCTCTGTGGTGTTGACAGCACGTTGGCAATGTTTGTCTAGCTCTCTTCATAGCTGGGAAGAGTCTGCAGTATTAATAATACTCAAGTACTTCATAGTTGGCTTGTTGAATATTGAAATATTGCTACAAGGACAGCAGCATTTTAATTAGCTTAAGTTGATCTGGGTTCCAGACGTACATTTTAAACAAGCAGGATGCTCCAGTTTTTTTTCCATGCATCTTTACCAAAAGAACAGAAAAAGTGGGGCATTTTGTTGAAGCTGGTAGATTGCTTTCTAGTTACTCTTCTCAACTTGGACTGATTATATCAAAATATTTGCTTTCTTCTGAAGTGAGTTAGCTACAAAAGTTAATACCTGTACTTTGCTCTAGCTAGTACTGAGATTACTATTAAGGATTTTGTTTGTTCGTAAGTGGTATCAAGTCTTGTGCTAACTAACCTGAAATTTCTAAATTAATTAGCTTTCAGGCTCTCAAAAGTGGTAGGTAGTTGTTGTCCAAAACTTGAGATACATCATAGAATCCCAGGATGGTTGGGGTTGGAAGGGACCTTAAAGCTCACCCAATCCCACCCCGTTGCCATGGGCAGGACACCTCCCACCAGCCCAGGTTGCCCAAAGCCCCATCCAGCCTGGCCTTGAGCACTGCCAGGGATGGGGCATCCACAGCTTCTCTGGGCAGCCTGTGCCAGTGCCTCACCACCCTCTGAGTGAAGAACGTCTTCCTAATATCTAATCTAAATCTCCCCTCTTTTAGTTTAAAGCCATTCCCGTGTTCTATTACTCCACCCCCTGATAAAGAGTCCCTCCCCAGCTGTCCTGTAGCCCCCTTTAGGTACTGGCAGGCTGCTATAAGGTCTCCCCGGAGCCTTCTCTTCTCCAGGCTGAACACTCCCAGCTCCCTCAGCCTGTCTCCATAGCAGAGGTGCTCCAGCCCTCTGAGCATCCTCGTGGCCTCCTCTGTATTTGAGGAGTTCCATGTCCTTCTTGTGCTGGGGCCCCAGAGCTGGGTGACTCCAGGTGGGGTCTCACGAGAGCAGAGCAGAGGGGGGCAATCCCCTCCCTCCCCTGCTGGCCACGCTGCTTCTGGTGCAGCCCAGGACATGGTTGGCTTTCTGGGCTGCAGGCACATATCTGCAAATGTTAGCCTTGGTTCTGTTGTATCTTGAGGAGGGGAAGATGTCCCTGCTATTTCTAGTTTACTGCCTTTTTCCTGGTGATATTGCAGCCTCTCCAGGTTAGTGAAGCTGACTTTCTAAAGAACCAACAATAACAAAAATAACCCATTTTTTTCTATGCTTTACTGTTTAGCTGATCTTCAAGTCAGAAGTAGGAGCTATGCTCAGAAATTCACATCTGCTCTCGGCCTGGGTGGAACCTGAGCTGTCCCCTTACTGCCCAGTTTGGTAGTCAGGCCCGCCTGTTGTTTTCAGATGGCTTTCTCTTGTGGCAGGCTCTTTGGGAAAGAGTCCATTTTAAAAAGGTCACCTCTTTGTTTGTGTAGTTAAATATGAACTTAGAATTGGTGCATTTCCCATACACTTCTTTGGCAAGACACTCTGGCCAAAGGAAAAGCTTGTGCAGATCTGTTTCCACCACAGGGCTGTACATAAGGCATTTTCAGTTTTCTTATGCTCTTGCTCATGAAACCTGCAATTTTAGAGACTTGTGGGGTTTATAAGCCTCAACTTGGCTGGAAACTTGTGTGGCTGATAAGCAATTCAGTGATAGGAAAAACTAGTGCATCAGTGTACTGCATCTTCTCAGCCGTTGTAGGGTTTTCCCTTATTTCTAGGTGAAATTTAGGGCAGGTTGCTCTATGGCCAAGTAAGATCAGGATGTTAACAGAGGAGTAGGACTGTCTGTTATCAGGTAAGAGCATTAAATCCTTAACCAGTTCAAACAGTATGCGCTTCTATTGAGTGGGGTGTGTTTAACGAGCCAAGTGGGGCACTCCATGAGGAGAGCCACATAACTACAGCTGTCTGACATTAATGCAACAAATCCATATGGGGCAACAAACGGGAGCTGCAGCGTGTGGAAATCACACAATTGTCTTCCCCTTTAACTTCCCGTTGAGTGACACATGCTAAAGCAGAAGGTCTAATTGCATGCTCTGTCACATTAAACAAGTGCACAGCTTGAAGAATCAATTTCTCCTAATGTCTGTCCCTGCTAGGAAGATATCGTTCCACAGCTGTATGTGGAGCCCCTTAATGGATGTTATTGCCATTGCTGAAGAGCAATGTCTGGTAATTCGGCGATGCAATGTGCGGATAGCTCTATTCCTTGGGGGCTCTTTTCTCCCTGTCCTTCCCATTTATGGGAAATGTGTTCTGAAAGCCCTGCCCTATTGGCTCCTGTCCCTCTGCCCCTCAATCACTGCACTGAAAATAGCAAACAATTAATTTGATGTTATGGGCTGTCTTTCAAAATGTAGGTCTCTCTTCAGAGTGCTTGGTTGTCAAAATGTGGGGGTGTGTACACAGCATGTCTGTCTCATCCCTGCCTTCCTACACCTCCTACTGTGGTCATTGCAATCCCTGCTCTGCCTTTCGTTAGCTGCAGGATGACCACTTGTATCCAACAAGATGAAGATGAGTCATTAGCTTTGTTTTAACTAGTGGCCATTGAAAATCAAACACCAGGATGAAGTTTGCATTTGCTTCAAGGAGGGTCTGGTTTGTGCTCATGATCTTAAAATAGAACACGAACCATAATGTACCTGATCTCCTGGCTTCAAGTAGCACTTGTAGTGATTCACATTTTTGTTCCATTAAGACTGGTGAAAGTGATGCTTTTTTTTTTTTTTAACTGTAGGGGATGTGGTTGCGATATGTCAAATCCAGTTTTACAGTGACTTTATCCAAAGAGCTGTCACTAGCAGCTTGATGCCCTTGTACTTCATAAAAGGGGAGCACCTCTCTGCAGCTTGCTGGGCTCGTTGGTTGCAGAGTTATTAGGGGGCAAAGCAAAAGCATTTGCTGTGGATTTAGGGGTGACGTCATCTCTTTGGAGACTGTAGTGCTTGAAAACCGGACCTGTTGTGTACTGTGCTGAACTTCTGTGGTCAGGTTTTAGTCTGATACCCAGATCTTGTTTTTGTCCTGGCAACAGGCACCACCTCCATCTGTATGTGCTGTGGACGGCTGTATAGAGAGTCCTGACGTTGGTCCTAGCCTTTCCCTTGTGCTGAAATTAGTAGGTGCAGTACAACTTTTAAAATGTTGTCTAAAACCAGTGCCTTACGTAACATCGATATACCAGTCACTTGAATCAAACTACTTTTTGCTTTCTCAGTGTAAAATCACTGCTGAGGTCATCAATGTGATCTATGTAGAATAAAAGTGATCTTTTTGATTTTTTGTTTTGTATTTTTGTAGTTTTTCTTCTTCAAAAAGTGACCATGTTCTGATTGTTTGTGGTCAGATATGGCAAATGGTAGCGGGTGGATTGGCCTAACTTGGGTAATATCAATACCTCAGAGCAGTTGTGAAGATGGTTCAAGCTGAGCTTGCGTTTATTGGCTCTTAATACCAGGTCTGGGTCTGACGTGATGCATGGAGCCTCTTGGTATCATCACCTCCAAATGTTCCAGGGCCAGCTGTGCCTTTTTCATCTTGTTCTTCAAAGCATCTCAGTGCTGTCCCTTCAAGTCTATTCAGCTCGGCACCATCTCTTTGTGCCGGTTGCTTCTGTCATCAGTTTTGGCTTGGCACTTCTTTGCTTCTGCATCTTTTTCCCCTTCTGTCCCTCAGTCTCTGGGCTCTACTACACTGTGTCTCTCTGGCTGCATGGCTTTAAGACTGTTGTCTCAGGGTAATTAAGTAAAAGGTAGGCTTTTCCTGTCCTCTCTGTGTGTTCATACTAGGCTGCTGATGTTAAAATTACTTACAACTTTCAGGCACCTGTAGCCCTGATCCCCTTTCCAAAGGGTTAGCCAGAACCAAGAATTAGGGGATGGGGCTAAGGAGGTCTATGATTATAGACGAAAGCTTGGAGGTGGCTGTAAGAAGACCTAGAAATATGGAACCAACTTGTTTCACTAGCCCAGGAAGGGTGCTGAAAAACTCTACATACAGTAGAGTAGGCTTTCTGTCAGTTTAAAATGCACAGTGAAGCATCAAACCACAAATGCCCTTTAGCATCTTGTTCTGGAAATCCAAGGGCTGCAGGCAAAAACCCTTAGCTGTTTTGGAGGATGGCTTTGGGAGCAAACCCTTCAAATCTCCAAAAGATCAGCCCTAGAGGTGAGCAAGCCCTTACTGTCTACTGTAACAGCTTTGACCCAGCCTGAATAGCCTATCAAATCTCATTACTCAGAAGACACTGGTTTAATTAAGCCCCCTTTAGAAAGGAGGTGACGAAATGTGGCTGGCAGCCTGTGTCAGCATTCCTGCGTGCAGCGCTCCACGCTCCACAACGCTGTTTGCTGACGGTGCGGGCTGGGGCAATGGCCTCTTGCTAAGTGTTTGCTCATGGTGCATTAGGAAAAGCTAGTGAGATTTAAACTGGAATGGTACTTGAATCTAAAGTGTGGCTGTATCTCTGTGAATAGCACAGTTTCATGATAGATTGCTGTAGCTTAAAAATAAGGTGTTGCATGTGGAAGAGGAATTGTTTTTCCTCCTGTATTTCAAAATTAATGCTAGGTGCTTGGCCTCCTCTTGGATCTTACTACAGGGTTGGCAACAAAAGAAAAATTCTTAGTGCTTATGTGGGTATTTTTGCATCCAGGGCACATCCAAGGCTTTATGTGGCCCCAGCCTGATATGACTGTGAAACTCCCTGCTACAGCTGCACATCTTTGGTTCTGCGGGACTTGTACATGCTGCTCTTAATGTCCCTGGAGTGAACTGATAATATTGCGCTAACCTAGTGTTCAGTTAGCTAAGATCAGCGTGTGGGAAACTTAGTATGTCCTTTCAGCAGCCTGCTGGAGAGGGGATATCAATTATCACTTTAAAAATGATCCCTTTGGATTTTCCTTTTGTTATTCCTTATATTGGTACAGTCTGGAGTAAGTTGCTTCTGATAAATGAGGCAGGCAGCATAAACTGTATTGCCTTCAGCTAACTGAGTGAGGAAGCTACTTCTCTGTGCATCACAATTTTTAAAATCATTTAGGAGCCGAGGAGCACTTGTCTTTCAGTCTGAGGTAGTAGCTAGAAGAAAGAAGAGTTGAGAGAAATGCAAGGAAGTGCGTAGAGATCCTGCCCCAGTTCATTGTGGACAAGTGGCCGCAGCACGTGCTTGCAGTATGTGAAAACTGTGTGACTTCACAGGTGGCCTGGCTGTCTCAATAACAGCAGATCAAGTTGACATCTTAATTGCTACTCCCACAGAGATCTAGCAAAGCAGTAGCTTGTCTGACCCTGTGATCCAGACCCGAAAGGTGCAGCTGGCTTCATGCTCTGCAGTCTGATCTCCTCTGTGGTGCTGTGACCAGTAAAGCCCTTTCAACTCCAGTAGTTCACGTACAACTGTACTGTCTGGTCTTGTGGCTTTGCCCTCAGCCTTCCCGAATGCCCTCTGAGAGGCAAGCTCAGCACTGTTCCATCTCCTTCCCTCTTTGAAGGTTCCATGTATTGTTTCCTTCCGAGAAGCAGCTGTCGGCTGGTGCCAAAGCCAGCTCAGTGGCTGAGAGGAGCACTTTGGGGCATACGTCCAATGCTGAGAGAGGGAGAGGGTGAGACATGCAGCGAGGAACCGGACAAACACCAAGCATAGTGATGTGCAGCTCTTCTGTGTAAGGTGTGTGGGAACAAAAATGTTTTTGCACAGAGTTACATTGTTTAGAGGGAAGGAATGTGGTATTGAGATATGCTTGCAGTGATAAGAAAGCTTAACAGACAACCTTGTAAAATGCAGACAACCAGAATCCTTAGAACAATTAGGTGAAAATCACCGCGTCAAGTCAGATAAGTGAAGAAACATTACCACCTCAAAGAGTATAAAAGTCAAAAGAAATTTGATTTATATCAGGCCGGCAACTGAAGGCCATGCATTGTCTGTGAAGCACCGGATAGGTTGTGAACCTGGATTACCCAGTCAATGGGGAAACAGGGGAGGGTCCTGGTCCTCGAGAAATAAAGTATATATATATATAAATCGTACCTTATGACTAGCAGGTGTGCTTATGGAATGCCCACCATTGCAATCGTGAATAAAAATGCTACTTCACTGAGATCCTCACCTGAGCCCAAGTTATTGGCTACAGAGTGTTTCTCACAGGTGTGTCCAGAGTTGCCCAGCATGATTCACTTCCCCACAGCCTAGTGCCTGCTTGCTTTGCTTCAGGAAGTTGGGCTGCATCTGGGTAAATCTTGCAGCTTTGGCTGTGTTCATTTCCATTAGCCATTGGTGTTGATTGAGCTATTGACTCTGATGTAATGGTGAAAACGACCTTTGCCCAGCAAAAGGTAGTTTCCAGAAGTACTTGAAACTCTCTTCCTGATCCCCACCATGTCAGCTGCTGCCAGGAAGGACAGCGAAGCTGTCTGTGTAGTCCTAGGCTCTGGACACCCTTCCTTGAAGGTAACGTTTGCATCTGGAATCCACAGTGGAAACACCGAGGCTGAAGAATAAGACGTCATTTGGGGAGTGATGGGTTTGAAAGTTAGATTGGCTCCATATTGTGCTTTGAGCACTGACTGCTGCTGGTGGGTGTGTAGCAGATAATTTCATGGGTTTGAAGATTGTCTGTTGGGCAGGGCAGTCTGTCAACTGGAGGGCTCCAGAAACAAAAGGCAACTCTGAGTCTTTGTTATGCATAACGTCAAAGGGGGACTTACAGATGGAGTTATTCAGAGAAATAGGCTGTGGTGTTCTAAGGAAGATCTTGTGATGTTCTTGTACCTGCTTTAGCTGCTAGGCTAGGTTATTGAGTACGCCACAAGCATCCTGTAGTGGGGTTTTAGCTGACTGATCAACAAATATTCTGCAGCTTGCTCTAGTTTCAAAACAGCTCTCTTCTCAGGATAGCCCTGAGAAGGCCCTCTGTGTTAAAAGCTGCCTGAATAATCATGCATTTAACATCTTAGCCTTGTAGGATTTGCATTGACTTCTCAATTTTTTTTTTTTTTTAAAAAAGAAAAAACAAACACCCCCCCCCCCCCGGGGGGGTGTTGATTAAATTCTGTGGTTGCTGGATGAAGACTCTGGTTAGCATTGTTTCCTTGTGCATATCTGAAAACTTGAGGTCTTCCTACCAGTTACTGTGTACCAGCATTGTGTATTATTATCAGTGTACTACCCAGCACATCTAGACAAGTGCCATGCTGGCTGTGCATACCCAATATCATAGTATCCCTTTTTAGAGCAACAGAGATTAAACTGAAGAGGATCAGTGTGGTATTTCCAGTGGGAAGGGCTATTAATGCCAGGGGAGGCAGGATGTGCTCGGTGGGGCTGGGAAGGAACAGTCTCAGAGTGCTGTTATCTACAGCCTGGCCTTCCTAATCAACCTGGCTGCTTCTTGGTTATTTGGATTGTCAGACTCTGAGCAAAGTTATTTATTCACTCGGTCAATTCTTGGTGCTATAAAATATATTTTGCTGTCTAACATATCAAGTGTCAGCAGCGTGTCCCATACTACAGAGATAAAACTGTAGGCTTATGCAATGCTATATATATTAAGTTGCTAAATCAATTTTAAAATGTTTTTCAGGTTCTAAATGGCTTCTAAGAAGTTGGGGTCTGACTCTCATGGTAAGTGGAATTTGGAATCCTTGTCCTATCAGTAGGATGAATCTTACTGTTGCTGCTGAGTAATGTTCTGGCCATTGAGACTAATCTGTTCAGCCCCTGACTGGCTTTTTTGTTAGGAATGAAGTGCCTTGGCTTCCTTCTTGCATAGCTGCTTGCTAACGCTGTGCCCGTTCTCTAGTTAAACTGAAGTTCAGCCTATGACTATCCCCCATCATCCCTGCCCCTCTCTTATGGCAGAATAATACCTCCTGAGCAATCCCCTTCAAAATCAAAGCTGAACTGCAGTTTTGGTGCTCATATGATGCTTGCTGAAGCAGATGCTAGATCTGCAGCCTCTTACTATGAAAGTCAAGTGAGAAGCTGGATTGCAAGTCAAGCTTTTAATATATCATTGGGTTGCTTTTTGCTCAGCAATTAATTTATTCCTAAATTGGACTCATCTGGCTTAGTAGCCTGCAGTTGGGTGACTGATCTCTCCTACATCTGAGATGTGTAATGTCGTGCAGATGATTGGTGTCATAAGAATTCTGTGCTGCAATGTGTGTTTCTTTTAGAAAATGGGGTATCAATTTGAGAGGACTAATTTCCCTGAAGCTCATTTTGTGTGTGTGTACCATAGATTATTAAAATGAGCAATCAATTAAAGCTATGCTGGGTGGTTCAAATGAAATTTCTAAAAATCAGCCTATTAAATAACAGTTAGAAAACCTTTAATTGCTTTGCTTAATGTAGTGGGTGTACGTGGCAAAGTTTTGGTAGCAGGGGGCCATAGGCGTGGCTTCTGTGAGAAGGATCTAGAAGCTGCCCCATGTTAGATAAGGGCACCGCTGCTGACCAGAGCCGAGCCAATAAGTGATGGTGTTTGTGCCTCTGTGAGAGCATATTTAAGAAAGGGAAGGAAAAAAAAAAAAAAAAAAAAAAAAAAAAGCTGCTACACAGAAGCTGGGAGAGTGAGAGAAGTAAGGAACAGCCTTGCAGGCACCAAGGTCAGTGAAGGAGGGGGAGAGGTGCTCCAGGCACCAGAGCAGAAGTCCTCTGTGGCCTGTGGTGAGGACCATGGTGGAGCAGGCTGTCCCCCTGCAGCCCATGGAGTACCATGGTGGAGCAGGGTTCCACGCTGCAGCCCGTGGAGGAGGCCACGGTGGAGCAGGTGGACCTGCACCAATGGAGGCTGCGGCCTGTGGAAGACCCCTGCCGGAGCAGATTCCGGGCTGGACCTGTAGGCCATGGAGAGGAGCCCACGCAGGAGCAGGTGACCTGGCAGGAGCTGCTGCCTGTGGGGGACCCAGGTTGGAGCAGTTTGCTCCCGAGGGATGGACCCCGTGGTACGGACCCATATCTGGAGCAGTTCTTGAAGAGCTGCTGCCTGTGGGAAGCCCACACAGGATCAGTTCAGCAAGGACAGCATCCCATGGGAGGGACCCCATGTGGAGCAGGGGAAGAGAGTGACCAAGACAGCACTTCATCTCCACCACTCTATAGACTGACCACAACCCCCGTTCCCCCGTGCTGCTCGCGGAGAGGAGGTAGAAGAGGGTGGATGGGGGGAAGGCGTTTTTGGTTTCTTTCCTTTGTTCCTCACTTCTCTAGCTTGTTAGTAATGGGCAGTAAATCTTACTGTCTCCCTACGCTGAGTCTGTTTTGCCCGTCACAATAATTGTTGAGGGAGCGATCTCCCTGTCCTTATCTCAACCCTTGAGCCCTTTGTGTCGTATTTTCTCCGCCTCCTCAAAGAGGAAGGGGGAGTGAGAGAGTGGCTGAGGTGGAGCTCAGCCGCCCACCTGAGTAAAACCACCACATGTTACCATCGAAACAGTGGCTTGGGTGTTACTTTGTATATGTTGGTTTTGCTTTTTGTATTGAATTTACTGTTAGAAGACAAATTGAGTCTTTATCTATTTGAGTATTCAGGTAGTAAGGTCATCTATTAAAAAAAAAAGTGAAGGATTCTTTACTTTCTGGGTCAGTTTTCAAGTTTTCATAGACTAGTACTGTTGTGATTGGGCTGAATGCTATGAGCATCAGTGTTTTGCTTCAGAAACACTTTTTTTCCTATTAACTGTCCTAAAACACTTAGTGTCTCTTAGCTTATTTTTTTTACTGTCCCAAAACAAGGGATGTTGCTCTGTAAATACCACAGTGTGTACTCTATGACTAGCGTGTATTTCAGGCAAACAAGAAGGCTGTGGAAGGAGAGCTGTCTTCCACTTTCTGTGTCAATAGGTCTAATAAGACAAGTATCACAGAATCACAGAATCCTCTAGGTTGGAAGAGACCTCCAAGATCGCCTAGTCCAACCTCTGACCTAACACTAACAAGTCCTCCACTAAACCATATCCCTAAGCTCTACATCTAAACGTCTTTTAAAGACCTCCAGGGATGGTGACTCAACCACTTCCCTGGGCAGCCTATTCCAGTGACTAACAACCCTTTCAGTAAAGAAGTTCTTCCTAACATCCAACCTAAACCTCCCCTGGTGCAACTTTAGCCCATTCCCCCTCGTCCTGTCTCCAGGCATGTGAAAGAACAGACCAACCCCCACCTCGCTACAGCCTCCTTTAAGGTACCTGTAGAGTGCGATAAGGTCCCACCTGAGCCTCCTCTTCTCCAGACTGAACAATCCCAGCTCCCTCAGCTGCTCCTCGTAGGACTTGTTCTCCAGACCCTTCACCAGCTTCGTCGCCCTTCTCTGGACTCGCTCAAGCACCTCCATGCCCTTCTTGTAGTGAGGGGCCCAAAACTGAACACAGTACTTGAGGTGCGGCCTCACCAGAGCCGAGTACAGGGGGACAATCACTTCCCTAGCCCTGCTGGTAGTATTTGCATACTGAGCAATTTGGGCTGTGAGATTGGTGCAGAGGTAATCGTGCTTGGCTTGTGTGTTTGGATCATCCCAGTTAGAGCAGGACTTGTAGCAGCGGGACTAACCAGGGCATGGTAGCAGCAGGCAAGCTTGACTGTGTGTGTTTAGCAGGAGATAAGGCTGTCTCTGACCTGGCCATGATGTAAGTGTAAGCACAAAGGCTGCCACAATTGCTACTTCTGCATAAACACACACTGTTGTATCCAAGTTCTCACACTGCCAGCTCAAATACTGTTTGGATGTCATGGTGTTGGTGGCCAGCGAGGTGCAGTTTGGATGCTGTGCTGTGTACTGCTTCTCAGTAAGGACCAGTGAAAATACTATTTATTATATTCTGTCTGGAGCGCTCATTTGTTTTGGTAGTATGGGTGCCGTGTAGGCTGTTCAGCCTGAGAGTGTCAGGGCTAGAAGAAATGCCCTCTGTGTCCCAACAGGGCTCTGGGACCAGCCAATGCAGTTTATAGCACAAGAGGTCAATTGATGACAACACATAAACATTTGATTCCAAATTAACAGGATATTCCTGTTCTCAAAAGCTGCTTGTCCTCTTGGAGCTTGTGGCTGCATTATTGTAGATGAGTCAACAGTGAAGGAGCACAAATAGTACTTAAACTGTCATCCAAGTATGAAAATGGGTCACATAAAAATGGCAAGTCACAGCTCCCTGAGCAAGAGGTTAGTCACCAAACATCTCACATTGCCACTAATGTCTTGTCGGATCTGTAGCATTCAGAGCAAAGTTACAAATGATAACAACAATTTGAAGTGTTTGTCTAGTAATATACAGTCAAAAACCTTGCCTGTAATTCCAAACGGTTAGAGCAGTTAATCTAGAAACTGACTACAATTTATGTTATGGGTTTTCTCGTACTTCTTCACAGCAGCTCATGGAAAAAAAACAACCTTTAGTCTGGCTTCTTGGAGGAACTTGAATTGTTGGTGATTCTGCCTAGTGAGTTTGCAGGGTGCTTGAAAAGTTTTTGTCCTAAAACACTATAGATACTACACATAAGTGACAGATGTAAAGCACAGATCGAGGACCATGGAATAAGTCTGTGGCCTCTCACTGGAGTGATCACAAATCAGACTGGATCCAGTTAGACTGTCTTGTTTGAAAAGTCAGAATTGCTACACTGAATGTTCTTGAGCTATTTCACCGTGTTTTGTTTAAAGCGGATCTCCTGGACTTGGGGCCACTTTGTCCTTGTGACCACTTCTGTCCAAATGTTACTTTCCACTTGTATGTCAAAACCTTTTTTTTTGTTTGCTTGTTTCTTAGCTGCTCTAGAGCTGGGTCATTTTAAAACTTGCTTTGAATATAACAAAAACTGATGGCTCCTTCTATAGAGGCATAACAGAACACAACATTCAGGAGAGCTTCAATTTCTGGTTGTAGGCATAGTGTTGTCATGAGGGAAGCTAAGATGCTGGAATATTAACTTCAAAATCTGCTCAGCAATTAGAGTGTTGTAAAATATAGTTATGGACTAGAATATTCTTTTAAAAAGAACAAAACTGAAGTGTCCTGGTTTCAGTTAGGACAGAGTTATTTTTCCTCCTAGTAGCTGGTAGGGTGCTATGTTTTGGATTAGGATGAGAAGAGTGCTGATAACATGCTGATGTTTTAATTGCTGCAGAGCAGTGCTTACACCAAGCCAAGGACTTTTCAGCTTCTTGCTCTGTCCTGCCAGCGGGCAGGCTGAGGGTGCAGCAGGAGCTGGGAGGGGACAGACCCAGGACAGCTGACCCAAACTGGCCAAAGGGGTATTCCATACCATCTGACGTCATGCTCAACAATATATAGGGGTGGCTAGCCGGGGTGGGGGGCCGGCTGCTCGGGGATTGGCTGGGCATCGGTCAGCGGGTGGTGAGCAATTGCATTGTGCATCACTTGTTTGTACATATTATTATTATTATTTCCTATCTTAATAAACTGTCTTTATCTCAACCCACAGGCTTCACTTTCCCATTTCTCTCCCCCATCCCAGAGAGGGAGGGGGGAGGGTGAGCGAACGGCTGTGTGGTGTTTAGCTGCCGGCCGGGTTAAACCACAACATGAAGCAATGAAGTCCAGGCATATTCAGTGTGTTTCTTATCATGCAACATCCTTTGTATTGAGTCACATTGTGTGGTTGGGGTAGCAGAGGAAGAATAGCTGCCAAATACAGAAACATGAGACTTAACTGAATGCATTAAATTTGTAAGGTTTTTGATACAATTTCTTCTTGTGATCTTAGGGCCTTTCAGTTATCTCGATGACATCCCATTTAAGATAGGTGACAAATTTAAAACCCCTTCGAAGGTTGGATTACCCATTGGTTTCTGCCTGCCTGATTCTTTTCAGCTTGTCAGAGAAGCCCAGGTAAGGATGGTTTGTGCAGTCCTGCTCTTTCCTCTGTGACCCTAGGTCTTCAGCATGTGATGCTGTGAACTGTATTTTGTTCAGGTGTTAGTCTTCACTGTGCTATACTGTTATTTCATAGTCTGCTAGAATGTAGAGGAAGATAATATTGTAAGCCATGCAAAAAGTTTGTACTACTTATCACTATAAAAAGTCTGATGGCATTTATTTTAATGTATCTACTCCAAAAAACCCACAGTGTTTTTGTGTAATAGGTAAAGGTTTAAATGCTACCCTGACATTGCTAAACTAAGTTGTATTTTTAAGAGGAAAGATGGTAAGAATTGAAACACCCGTGCTATGGCATACCCTCAAACAGGGTTCTACAAGTATGACCATATTCTGTGCTCTCTCTGTTTTCCAGCCAAGCTGGGGTTCAAATACAGTACGCCTGGTTGGATTGCAATGCCTCGAATAAAATGATGTCATCATGTAGGCTATGCCTTGCACAGAACTACTTGGCTTTTTTACAGTTCTGGTGGGTGCTATTCAAAATAGTAAAAGTGCATTGGAGGCTAAATTGACCAAAGCCATGTACTTAGTATTTCATGTCTAAACATGTGTGTTTGTATGTATACAGCTATGATAGCTCTGCTCAGATGGTAAAGTGTGGAATGAATAGTGCCCAGCACTTCTGCCAGTGAGTTGTGTTTCAGAATCACCTTGTTGATAAATTGTATGTCCCATCTCTTAGAGCTAAGGGAAGGGAAAACTACTTAGTATAGAATTGAGATAGGTCTCCAGGTTCTCTCTGGAGCCTGCTATGGGATGGATAGCACAGTGTCAGTCCCAGAAAAGCCCAGCAGAGGTGTAGCAAACCTTCCTGACTTGTTGCTCTTCAGAGCTAGGATGTCTTATTACCCGTTTGGTTATGTGACATCATCCTGGCAAGCAGGCTGTAATTCTTGTGAGTCACAAGTAGGTTACACCCTGGACTTAGCTTTGTAGGCTGTGTTCTCTGAATGTTTTGTCACGATACGGAGGGCACTAAGGGTGTTTGGTCTCTGTAAGATATTAAAGCTTCACATATATTTAGTGTGTTCAGAATTTTGTCGCCTCAGTCAGGCTACCACAGTGGCCTGTGCGCTGGTAGTGAGTAGCTTATCTAAATGTCTTATGTGCTAACCCAACCCTGAAGGAGCTGATGTCAAATGAGAAAAGCTTGTGGGATCCAGTCATGCCAAGAACAGTGGCAAAATCTGCTACTACAGGAAGTTGTTGTCAGAGTAGCCAGCACATCCCCTTTGGCTGGTGAGCCATTAGCACAGGTATGAGAATGCTGATACCTCTCCAACCAGTGGGTCTAAAACTAGTGTCAGGTCCCTTAGGAATCTTTTAGGGGGAACTGATAAATACCTTATTGCTCTTTGGATGCAAAAATTACTGTAGTATTGAATGCCTTGTTCAGTGGTGCCAGATCTGGGTGTGACTGTCTATCACGCGTGACATCGCTGTCACTGACACTTCAGGCTTCCACTGACTGCATCTATTTTCTTGTTGGAAGAGGGGAAGAGAGTTGTGAAACTGATCTTGTGATCATCAGTAGATCTAAACAAAACTAAATGTAGGATGGACACAAAATATGAGATTCTGATCCAGACTATAGCCAGATTTTGCTGCAAGAGGTAAAATGAACTACTGCTGGTGTCTCCTAGTGTTGCCATTCTGTAGGTTATAAAAGATGCTGGGGAAAAATTGTCTGTCTGTGATGATTCATGTAGTTCTTGCTCTGTGTTACTTGTGTTACTTCTGCTGTAAAGTAGTAGCTGTGATTCTTATAACTTGTCTTTATTTTTTCCCTCTTTCCCTCTCTACCACCGGTCAGTATGACTTCTCCCTGGAAAAGAAAACAGTCGAGTGGGCTGAAGATATCAAAAAAATTCAAGCTGCCCAGAGAGAAGCTGAACACAAGGCAGAAGAAGCAATAGCAAACTCAAAAGCAGCCCCAGAGGACAGCAACAGAATGGGGTTCTCAGAGGGACCTTGCCCTGAGGCCATGCCTCCTCCTATCAACCCCATCCTCGCTGGTCTGCAGCACAATAACATTCTTACTCCCACGCCAGCCGACAGCAGTGCTGTGAAGCAAAAAGTTCTTAGTCCACCTTGCCCCAAAGCAGACTTCAACCCAGCTGATTTTGAAAGTGAAGAAGACCCATTTGACAAACTGGAATTAAAAACTATCGATGATAAGGAGGAGTTAAAAAACATTCTGGAAATCCATGTCGGTACTACTGGGCCGGTTGTTGCCCAGCTGTTAGATAGCAGTTTGCCCAAAGGAGGGTCTGAGTCTGTGTTGCAAGATCAGGAGGTTCTGGCATCCATAGAAAGGGCCACGTTAGACTTCAAGCCTCTTCACAAACCCAATGGCTTTATCACTTTACCGCAGTTGGGAAACTGTGAAAAGATGTCCTTGTCTTCCAAAGGGTCCCTGTCCCCTATCACTTCAGTGAGCAATATCAAATCCCTATCCTTTCCTAAACTTGACTCCGATGAGAGTGATCAAAAATCACCAAAGCTCATGAGCACTTTTCACAGCACTACCTGTCTCCACAATGGCACTTTTCTCAGCTCTTTGCAGGCCTGTGCTCAGACTAAAGCTAGCGAACTGAACGGACACCATATGGTTGGTCTTTCTGTTTTAAACGAGAACAGTGGCATGGAGACATCAACATTATCCTCTTCAACCAGGCTGCCTTCCCTGGCTGTGTCAACAGTTTGTACGGAAGAAGAATTGTCTCAAAGCACAGTGACCACGGTAAACACGAGGTGGATTAAAACTGAGTTTGTGGGGGAGATGTGGAGGTGTGGAGGCAAATGTTGATTTTAAAATGTCCCGTGGCTTTGTATTTAGTTTCATTTAATGTGTGGTGTATAGATAGGACAGATCATGTACAGTAATTCTTTTATGTGGCAAAATCATCAGCCCAACAGGTCTTCATGCTGACAGTTGTGAACCTCAGACTACTGCTCACAGGCTTCTTCTCCCTGCTCCCCTCCCATCTCTGAATTTGAAACCAATTCTGGTGACTTTTTTCAGCTTCTCAGCTCTTGTTGTTCATAGTTATACATAGCTGCATGCCTTTTGAGCTAACTAAGATTTCTTCCATGTTTTCTTACCTGTGAGGGTGGGAGGATTGCTTTTTGGATACCAAAAGCAGTTTTGAAGACCATCTCAGATTTACAGATTTTGGTTGCTGTACAGCTCTGAGACAGGAGTTTGAGGCTTTGTTGCTTCTAACTTATAGCAAGTTCTGAGAGTACTTTGGGGACACCTAACTTGATGCCATCTGTTGTGGCTTTGTGAGTGGGAGTCCAGATTTGAGTGAACTTGGGCACTTTTTTCCAAAGAACCTAAGATCTGGACACCAATGAATTCTAATGGAAACTGTATAGCCAAATCTTCTAATTAGCTCTAAAATGTGAGATTTGGAAGGCTTCTTCTGTCCTGTGCATGGTGGTTCTGTGTTCTTGCTGGTGTACTGTAGGTTTTTGTGGCACCATGTGCTCTAAAACTGGTGACAGTCCTTCTCTTCCCACTGTTCTTTCATCTCTCTTCAGGCTTAAGTAAATGCAGTATTATTTGAGAAATGCAGTATTCTGGCAACTAGCGTATCCCTCAGAGCATAGCAGAATAGGTGCTTATGGATCACTAGAGCAAATTAAATGCTGTAAGCTTTAGCAGGAGCAGCGGTGTGCTGAGCAAGTGCTTGCTGCTACATATCACAGGTTTGAGGGGAGATTGCCTCATTGTATGAGGCTCAGAGGTGAAGCCTTGAAGCATGACGTCTCTAGGGATTAACATGAAAGATCACTTACCACTAGGTAGATGGGCCTTAAGATAACCAAATTCTCACTGCAAGTACTCAAATCTCTGTGCTAGAATAAATCCTAGTGAAGACCGAGAGGGGAGGTGTGTTCTCGACAATGCTGTAAGGGAAGGTTTTAAAAGCTAAGATTTTAAAAACTAAAAAATGAATTAACAAATATTAAAAAATGAATTAACAAATAGACTTACTAGGAGACGTAATAAAAATCATCACTTGAAACTGTGTGTTTTGAAAGTAGCAAGCCAAAAAATATGTATGTTGACAGAACTAGTTATTTCTATTGAATTTCCAAGGCTTCTGAATATGCTTGTTTCCTATTTCCACAATAAGATCCCAGTGGCTGGAAAAGGACAGCAGAGTTGCAAGAAGTTGAAGTATAGGCAAGGACCGTAACAAAAATCCTCAGAGTATGAAAAGGATAGAGAAGGAAATCAGAGTAACCCATGTGGCCGACAGGAGGACACAATCCTCCTACTGCAAGATTTCATGAGAAGAAGCCTGGTGATTTTATAAAGCTTCAATACTCTTCTGTCCCAGTGTGTTGCACAGTGCTGTTTACATACACGTTTTTTCCCTCACAAGTTCAGAAATCATAACTTTGGATTTGGAGTTACCACTGGAGCATGTTTTACCAGTAAATTGGATCTAAGGTTTTTTTGGATGCAAATAAACTTGTGATTTCTCTGCTGCACTAATTCTGGCCTGGGTGGTTCCCTTTTTCCTCATGGTATTTCTTGAAGCTCAGAAGTTTACTTTTTGCAACTTTGGCAGAGGAAGAAATGACTAGCGAAGACAACCAGTTGAAATTAAATAATTGTTTAGAGACCTGAATTTGTATGGTATGTCTTATTTGTGGAAATATTTGGTTATGGGAGGATGGACACTCCCGATGGACCATTCAGAATGGACATGCTCCCAGATGGTGTACAAAGTCCCTAAAAGTAGGAACAGTGTGCAAGCATGGGCTGAAAGCACTGCATGCCTTCTTGAAAGGCACTGAAATGCAGGCTTGAGTCTTAAGGGAGCACAGCTTCTGAGTGGCCAGCTCTGGCTTTGTCTCCTGCAGTTCCTTTAGGTGATTCTGTCCTCCACTGGAAGTCCTTTGATCATGAGCACAGGTTATCAAGGTCAAGTAGATCAAGGAGCTGCTTTTCCATGACTTGAATCCCTGGTGTCAGAAACAGTTTGGGTTCTTCTCGCTGTTGCATTAATAACAGAGCATCGTTCATTTGGAGTATTTGATGCCTGATGGCCGCAGACGGGTCCCAACTGTCTCCAGGGGGAAAACGGATCCTAGCCCAGGAGCTGGCAGGGCTCGTTGAGAGGGCTTTAGACTAGGTAAGAAGGGGGATGGGGATGAAACAAAGTTAGTTGGAGGTGTGCCAGGGGGAACAATGGCAAGGCCGGGGGAGAAGGCAAAGGCTCAACTGAAGTGCATCTACACTAATGCACACAGCATGGGCAACAAGCAGGAGGAGCTGGAAGCCATCATGCTGCAGGCAGGCTATGACTTGGTTGCCATCACGGAAACGTGGTGGGACCACTCTCATGACTGGAGTGCTGCAATGTCTGGCTATAGGCTCTTCAGAAGGGACAGGCAGCACAGAAGGGGTGGTGGAGTGGCTCTCTATATTAGAGAGTGTTTTGATGTCGTCGAACTTGAGGGAATGATAAGGTTGAGTCGCTATGGGTTAGGATCAGCGGAAAGGCCAACAAGGCAAGCATCCTGATGGGGGTCTGTTATAGACCGCCAAACCAGGATGAGGAGACAGATGAGGAGTTCTACAGGCAGCTGGCAGAAGTTGAAAAATCGTCAGTGCTTGTTCTTGTGGGGGACTTTAACTTCCCAGACATATCCTGGAAGCACAACACAGCCCAGAGAAAGCAGTCTAGGAGATTTCTGGAGAGCGTGGAAGATAACTTCCTGATGCAGCTGGTTGGCGAGCCTACCAGGGGAGGTGCCCCGCTAGACCTTCTGTTCACTATCAGAGAAGGACTGGTGGGAGATGTGGTGGTCGTGGGCTGTCTTGGGCAGAGTGACCATGAAATGGTAGAGTTCTCGATACTTGGCGAAGTCAGGAAGGGGAGCAGTAAAAATGCTGTCTTGGACTTCCGGAGGGCTGACTTTGAGCTGTTCAGGACACTGGTTGGCAGAGTCCCTTGGGAGGCGGTTCTGAAGGGCAGAGGAGCCCAGGAAGGCTGGGAGCTCTTCAAGAAAGAAATCTTAATGGCTCAGGAGCGGTCTGTCCCCACATGCCCAAAGACAAGACAGCACGGAAGAAGACCGGCCTGGCTGAACAGAGAGTTGTGGCTCGAGCTTAGGAGAAAAAAGAGGGTTTATAATCTTTGGAAAAGAGGGCGAGCCACTCAGGGGGACTATAAGGATGTTGTAAGGATGTGCAGGGATAAAATTAGAAAGGCCAAAGCTCATCTGGAGCTCAATCTGGCTACTGCTGTTAAAGACAACAAAAAATGTTTTTATAAATATATCAGTACAAAAAGGAGGACTAAGGAGAATCTTCACCCTTTACTGGATGTGGGGGGAAACGTAGTTACCAGAGATGAGGAAAAGGCTGAGGTGCTTAACGCCTTCTTTGCCTCAGTCTATAGCAGCAAAACCAGTTGTTCTCTGGACACCCAGTACCCTGAGCTGGTGGAAGGAGATGAGGAGCAGAATGTGGCCCTCACAATCCACGAGGAAATGGTTGGCGACCTGCTACAGCATTTGGATGTACGCAAGTCAATGGGGCTGGATGGGATCCACCTGAGGGTATTGAGAGAACTAGCGGAAGAGCTGGCCAAGCCGCTTTCCATCATTTATCGGCAGTCCTGGCTATCAGGGGAGGTCCCACTCGACTGGCGGCTAGCAAACGTGACGCCCATCTACAAGAAGGGCCAGAAGGTAGACCCAGGGAACTATAGGCCTGTTAGTTTGACCTCAGTGCCAGGGAAGCTCATGGAGCAGATTATCTTGAGCGTCATCATGCGGCACTTGCAGGGCAAGCAGGCGATCAGGCCCAGTCAGCATGGGTTTATGAAGGGCAGGTCCTGCTTGACGAACCTCATCTCCTTCTATGACAAGGTGACACGCTTAGTGGATGAGGGAAAGGCTGTGGATGTGGTCTACCTTGACTTCAGTAAGGCTTTTGACACCGTTCCCCACAGCATTCTCCTCAGGAAACTGGCTGCTCATGGCTTGGACTGGCATACGCTTTGTTGGGTTAAGAGCTGGCTGGATGGCTGGGCCCAAAGAGTTGTGGTGAATGGAGTCAAATCCAGTTGGAGGCCGGTCACTAGTGGAGTCCCCCAGGGCTCGGTACTGGGGCCAGTCCTCTTTAACATCTTTATCGATGATCTGGATGAGGGGATCGAATGCACCCTCAGTAAGTTTGCAGACGACACCAAGTTAGGTGCGTGTGTCGATCTGCTCGAGGGTAGGAAGGCTCTGCAGGAAGATCTGGACAGGCTGGACCGATGGGCCGAGGCCAACTGTATGAAGTTCAACAAGGCCAAGTGCCGGGTCCTGCACCTGGGGCACAACAACCCCAAACAGAGCTACAGGCTGGGAGATGAGTGGTTAGAAAGCTGCCTGGCAGAGAAGGACCTGGGAGTATTGGTTGATAGCTGAATATGAGCCAGCAGTGTGCTCAGGTGGCCCAGAAGGCCAACAGCATCCTGGCTTGTATAAGAAGCAGTGTGGCCAGCAGGTCCAGGGAAGTGATTGTCCCCCTGTACTCAGCTCTGGTGAGGCCGCACCTCGAGTACTGTGTTCAGTTTTGGGCCCCTCACTACAAGAAGGACATGGAGGTGCTTGAGCGAGTCCAGAGAAGGGCTACGAAGCTGGTGAAGGGTCTGGAGAACAAGTCTTACGAGGAGCAGCTGAGGGAGCTGGGATTGTTCAGTCTGGAGAAGAGGAGGCTCAGGGGCGACCTTTTCGCACTCTACAGGTACCTTAAAGGAGGCTGTAGCGAGGTGGCGGTTGGTCTATTCTCCCACGTTCCTGGTGACAGGACGAGGGGGAATGGGCTAAAGTTGCACCAGGGGAGGTTTAGGTTGGATATTGGGAAGAACTTCTTTACTGGTTGTTAGTTACTGGAATGGGCTGCCCAGGGAAGTGGTTGAGTCACCATCCCTGGAGGTCTTTAAAAGACGTTTAGATGTAGAGCTTAGGGATATGGTTTAGTGGAGGACTTGTTAGCATTAGGTCAGAGGTTGGACTCGGTGATCTTGGAGGTCTCTTCCAACCTAGACTATTCTGTGATTCTGTGATAACCAGCTGATTTTAGGGCTATTCCAGACTCCTGTTTCACTGTATCCCATCTTCTAGTGCTTTACGCTCTGCCAAAAGAGTCTGGAGAAGGGTGTAATTTGAAGAGCTTTCAAACCCTTCTTATGACCATCAAGACCAGGTTCTTAGGTAAACCAGTCTATCAGACTGCATGTGATTTCTTGTGCTTTGTCTCCTAGAAGAGAAATTGAGTGGCAATGTAGAACAAACCCCCTCGCCTCCCTCAGTCCTTCTTGGGGCCCAACGAAGGACTTTCTGAAAGAAGTGGGCAAGTTTTCAAGCAATTGATGTTGGCTGAAAAATATTAAGAAAGGCCATATACTGAGGGTTTTGGCGAAGTGATTTCTTACAGCTTCTTCTAATTCTATTTATTCAATTATATTTAAGTCTTCCTGCATTTTAAATGTGCAGACCTTGGACAAAGTAAAATAGAGCTGTTGGTTGGTTGTGCCCCCTGAGTGTCTATACCATTTTTTCACCTTGTCTACAGGGGCAACTTGCAGTGCTACTGCTCGTTTCTCTGACTTAGCCACAGGGCCTGCCACAGGGGTTGGAATACCCTCTGCAGGGGCAATTTGCACTGCTACAGCTCGTTTCTCTGGCCCAGCCACAGGAGCTGGAGCGGCTGCAGGAGCTGGGACTGGAACGGCTGCATGAGCTGGAGTGGCTGCAGGAGCTGGAACTGGAGCGGCTGCAGGAGCTGGAGCAGCTGTAGGGTCCATCGTAGGGGTTGGTGTGGCCGTTGGGCCTGTCACAGGACTTGGAGTGGCCGCAGGGTCTGTCACTAGGTTGACAGTAGTATGAATTGCAGCCCGATAGGCATAGGCCAGGCCCCAGCACACTACAGTGAGTTGTGTCACTTTGGAACTGCCAGAGTCATGACACCCTTTTTTCAAGCATTCTACCAGTTTTTTAGGATTCTGCAGTTGTTCAGGGGTGTAGTTGTTCAGGGGTGAATTTCCAAAGCACTGGAGGTGCCCACTGCTCTAGAAACCTGCCCACACTCCCTCCACTCACAACTATCCCACCTCAGGACAGATCTCTGGATGAGATTCCTACGTAGTTGTTTAACCTTAAACAAAACCTGAAGTGCATTCAGGAGACATAACAACAAGAACATGCTGGTCTGAGTATCCCAAGGATATTCAACATCTCGGAGAGCTATCGTAACTAGCCCGGAGCATAAGAGAGTGGTGAAAGAAAAAGGGAGAGTGAACAAGTAGGAAAAAATATCTCCCCCTGTCCCCTTCACAGACTGGCTCCCTGAGGAAAAAAGGCAATAGGTGTAATTGTTAATAGTTTCCGAGATATAGTTTCCAAAGTACAGAGTCGATGACAGTGCTGAGTACAAATACCAAGTTAGAGTCATGGCCAGATATTTCATCATATCGTAAGCTATTGTTACACTGCACAGTACCATAACGATCTTAAACCAGGGCCCGAAAAGGATAAACAGCACGACAGGGATCACATACAGAAAGTAACGTGCTATAAAACTCAGTTTGGAATACAGGCACAGCAGACTTGAGATTAAAGCAATCAACATTGTGACTAGCAACTATTAAGCAGCTCTAATACTTATACCAATTTTAGTTTAACACACTCTGGTCAGATCTGTCGTTATCTCAACCCTTCGTGCCCCACGTTGGGTGCCAAAAGGACTGTTGTGGTTTAACCCGGCCGGCAGCTAAACACCACACAGCCGTTCGCTCACCCTCCCCCCTCCCTCTCTGGGATGGGGGAGAGAAACGGGAAAGTGAAGCCTGTGGGTTGAGATAAAGACAGTTTATTAAGATAGGAAATATAATAATAATAATAATAGTGGGTATGAAGCAAGTGATGCACAATGCAATTGCTCACCACCCACTGACCGATGCCCAGCCCAACCCCGAGCAGCCGGCCCCCCACCCCGGCTAGCCACCCCTATATATTGTTGAGCATGACGTCAGATGGTATGGAATACCCCTTTGGCCAGTTTGGGTCAGCTGTCCTGGGTCTTTCCCCTCCCAGCTCCTGCTGCACCCCCAGCCTGCCCGCTGGCAGGACAGAGCAAGAAGCTGAAAAGTCCTTGGCTTAGTGTAAGCACTGCTCTGCAACAATTAAAACATCAGCATGTTATCAGCACTCTTCTCATCCTAATCCAAAACATAGCACCCTACCAGCTACTAGGAGGAAAAATAACTGTCCTAACTGAAACCATGACAGGTACATATTGGACCTCCCCATTCTTTTACATTACCCACCAAGTGCATCCAGGTCCCTGAGCAAAAGGCTATAAGGTTGTTTCGGAAATGAGTCCCATTGTCTGACTCAATTATTTCTGGGGTGCCATGTCGCCAAAGGACTTGCTTTTCAAGGCCCAGGATAGCGTTCGGGCGGTGGCATGGGGCACGGGATATGTTTCCAGCCATCCAGTGGTTGCTTCCACCATTGTAAGTACGTGGCGCTTGCCATTGCGGGTTTGAGGGAGTGTGATGTAATCAATCTGCCAGGCCTCTCCATATTTATATTTCAGCCATTGTCCTCCATACCAAAGAGGCTTTGACCATTTGGCTTGCTTGATTGCAGCACAGGTTTCACAGTCATGAATAACCTGTGCTATAGTGTCCATGGTCAGGTCCACCCCTCGATCACGAGCCCATCTGTATGTTGCATCTCTACCTTGATGGCCTGAGGTGTCATGGGCCCATCGGGCTATAAATAATTCACCCTTATGTTGCCAGTCCAGGTCCACCTGAGCCACTTCAATCTTAACAGCCTGATCCACCTGCTGGTTGTTTTGATGTTCTTCAGTAGCCCGATTTTTGGGCACATGAGCATCTACATGGCGTACCTTTACAACCAGGTTCTCTACCCGGGCAGCAATAACTTGCCACAATGCAGCAGCCCAGATGGGTTTGTCCCTGCGCTGCCAGTTGTTCTGCTTCCATTGCTGTAACCACCCCCACAGGACATTTGCTACCATCCATGAATGAGTGTAGAGGTAGAGAACTGGCCACTTTTCTCGTTCAGCAATATCTAAAGCCAGCTGGATGGCTTTCACTTCTGCAAATTGACTCGATTCACCTTCTCCC
>MU011791.1:1879-22552 GCA_011074415.1 Stictonetta naevosa
TGATGTCCTTTCACATGCACCACAGCAACCTCCTCTGGTAGTAACAGACTTTCCAAAATCTGTCTAATTAATTCTTCATGGACTAATTCCTTTCCCTTGCTGTTTACTAAGCCCCTTTCTTCCCATATTTTTCCAAATGCATGTACCACCCCATATGCATATCGTGAGTCAGTATATATAGTTCCCTGTTTCCCTCTTAATAATTTTAATGCTTGATTTAATGCATATAATTCACAGGTTTGAGCTGACCAATTGCTAGGCAGTTTTCCCATTTCTTCGACATTCCCATCTGTTCCTTCAATGATGGCATAACCATTACATCTCTTTCCTTGTACCACCTTAGAAGATCCATCTATAAACAATATTTCCCCTTCCTCTAAGGGCACCTCTTGTAAATCTAATCTTACCTTTGTCTGGTAATTTATTAAATCTAAGCAGTTATGTTCTATATTTATTGGATCCTCAATTCCCTTTGACAAGAAGGAGGCAGGATTCAAAACAGATTCTGTAGTTATAGTTAAATCATCCTTTTCAATTAGTATAGCTTCATATTTTAGTATTCTGGAGTCTGTCAGCCACCTTCCTGCTTTCTGAGTGAGAATAGCCTTCACTTGGTGAGGGGTAACAACAATCAATTGTCCTCCAAAGGTTAATTTCCTGCTCTCTTCCACTAATAAGGCAGTTGCTGCTACTGCCTGAATGCATTCTGGCCATCCCTGGGATACAGGGTCTAACAATTTAGACAAATACGCTACAGGTTTCTTTTTATCTCCCCATTCTTGGGTTAACACCCCCAAAGCAGCACCCTCACTTACAGTTATAAAAAGATAAAATGATTTCTTTAGGGCAGGAAGAGCTAAGACTGGTGCTGTAATAAGGTCTTTTTTTATTTTTTCCATTACTTCTTCTTCCTCTTTAGTCCAGTTCAGTATATTAGGTTCTTCCTCCAATAATTTGAGATATAATTTCTCTGTTTTCTGTGCATATGCTTCTATCCACAGTCTGCAATATCCAATTAAACCCCAAAATTTTCTCAACTCTTTCTTTGTTTTGGGGAGAGGAAGTCGCACAATTCCCTGAATCCTCTCAGGGTTTATTCTCCGTCTGCCCTCAGAGACTAAATGTCCCAAATACTTAACTTCTTTTTCTACATACTGTAATTTACCTTTAGATACCCTTAGCCCGTGTTCTCCTAAAAAATTCAGAAGTTTATTGGTGGCTTCTTTTACCTCTGATCTTTCTTCCCCAGATACCAATAAATCATCTACATACTGTAACAACGTCACCCCTTCTGGAATATGAAATGTTTCTAAAATCTTTTCCAATTCTTGCCCAAATAAATTGGGAGATTCAGTAAATCCCTGAGGCAGAACAGTCCATCTATATTGCTGTTTGCGACCTGTCTCAGGGTCTTCCCATTCAAATGCAAAAATATCTCGACTTCCAGGATCTAATGGGCATGCCCAAAAGGCATCCTTTAAATCTATAACACTGAACCATTTGTGCTCATAAGGGATTTTACTCATCAGGGTATAAGGGTTAGGAACCACAGGGTGGCGCTTCCGTGTTATCTCGTTAACTTTTCTTAGGTCTTGTACTAATCGGTATGAACCATCTGGCTTTCGTACTGGTAAAATTGGAGTGTTATATGGTGACATACAAGGCTCCAAAAGACCATCTTTAACTAAAGTTTGCACTATAGGTTTCAGGCCCATTTTTCCTTCATAAGAGATAGGATACTGTCGCTGTCTAACTATTCCGCTCCCTTCTTGAACAGTTATCTTTAAGGGAGTTATGTTAAGCCCTCCTCGATTTCCTTCCCTTACCCATACCATGGGATTTATTTCTTTTTCATCATTTTCTGTTAATAATTTCATTGCGATTGTTATTCCTTTTTCACAGGTCTTCAATTGTAATCCCAATTTGACTATTAAATCTCTCCCTAATCAATTGGTCCCTGCTTCAGGTACATATAACAGTTGCCCAGTGACGGTTTTAGTTTCCCAAGATAATTCAGTGGTTTCAAAAAGTGGCACTACCATACCAAGTCCTTCTACCCCTGTTACTCGTAGAGTATTATTAGTTAAATTGAGTCCCAAAATTTTATAAGCTAAAGAGGATCTGGCTGCTCCTGTATCTACTAAAAATACAACCTCTTCTTTATTAGGTCCCACTTCTAAATTTATCAAGGGCTCTGGGTGGGACCACTGTTCAAAGAGCCCCTGACCCCCCTATTCAGAGTTTATGATGGTAAACAATCTTTCTTCCCTTTTCCATTCAGGACATTCTCGTTTAAGATGTCCTGTTTTCCCACATTTATAACATCTTCCCTGTAGCTGCCGTGACTGAGGAGGCAGTGGCCACTTTGATCTCACATTCCTGTTTCCTTTTTCTTCCTGATTCCATCCCAAACCTTGTTTTTCTTGAAACCCGTTTTCCCATCGGTTCCTCATTCTCTGCCCCACCACTTGATTCACTGTGGAGATCATCATTTTCGTCTTTTGTTTCTGCTTTTCATCTTCCCTTCTGATATACACTTTCTGCGCTTCCCTCAAAAGTCTTTCTAACGGCTGTTCATTCCATCCCTCCAATTTCTGAAGTTTCCTTTGTATGTCCGGCCATGCTTTCATTACAAAATTAATCTTCAAAAGACCCTGCGCTACAGGGTCATCAGGATTCATTCCTGAATACCTTTGCATCCTATCCCTGAGCCTTTCCAAGAAATCACTTGGGGTTTCATCTTTATTCTGCTGAACCTCAAATGCTTTAATAAAATTCTGAGACTTAGGTACTGCTTCTCTAATTCCTCTAATTACCAGTTCTCTCAAGTCTCTCATATTAGTCCTATCCTGTATATTATTGTTGTCCCAATTGGGGTCCACATTTGGAAACTTTTGTTCTGCTGGAATCACTCCATCTCCTGGAGGATGATCCTTTTCCCATTCCCGCATTGCTGCCCTTCTGATCATTCCTCGTTTTCCCCTGAGAATAGCAGATTCAGAATTGCCATCATTTCTCCCCAGCAATATAGATTGGGTCCCAAAAACTGATCTAACTGTTCTGCTAATCCAATGGGATCCTCAATCAGAGATTTCATTTCCTTTTTAAAATTTCGCACTTCTCCGCTAGAAAGGGGGGCATTTACATATCCTATTTGTCTAGGTCCCAGCGGCACTTCACGTAGAGGATACATAGCAGCTTCATTAGTGTTAGTAGTATTAGCACCAGGGAGTGGAAAATTCTCAAGGTCTTTTTTTGCATTGTTCCAATTCTTTTACAAGTCTGGGGTACCCCCTGTTCCCAGAATTAATGTCATTTACAGTTCCTGTTTCTTCTCTTAGAGAAGGTGTTACAGTGACTGCTGCTGTTGCTGCAGCCTGGGGGTTATAAGGAGGAGGTAAGTTATCCAAAAGGTCCCATTTATCACTTGTCCCTTCCCCTTTCTTTTCCTCTTTATTCTGATTTTTGCTTAAAATCAAATTAGATCCTTGTATCCAACAAGCTGCATACTCCGATTCTTCTTCTGAAAATGGAAATTTATTAACATACAAGTTTAAGGCCTGACATACCCAATCTTTGTCAGACCCGTATTTTGGCCAAAATACTGCAGTTCCTTTAATTGGTTCTTTTGTCCAGACTGATACACAATATTTAACCATCTTCTTCCTGTCTTTCTCCTTAGTTTTGGGGTTATTTTTCCAATTTCTCAGCATCCTTCCTAAAGGACAGTCGGTAGGCACTCCCCCAGGGATATCTCCCTGTCCCCTGGAACTCATATTTCCCATCTTTCCTAACCCTCGCCAGTATGTGCTACAGAAATTTCCCTTCTGCAGTGTACCACACACCAACGTACTGAAAAATGGGGGTGTACCGCCAAGCACTTCCCCGTGCAAGCGTTACCGCACACCTGAGTTTACCAGATTCCCTGGTGTACTTCCAAGCACTTCCCTGTGCAAGGATTACCGTACACCAGATTCCCCTGGTGTAGTGCCAGCACTTCCCCGTGCAAGGGCTTACCATACACCAGATCACCCGACCCCCAAGGCAATACTTAATATTTCTTACCTTGGTCTGTGCACAGAGTTACCGGATCGATTCTTAAAAACCCGGAGTGCCTACCTTCTTCCTTTCCCCACTACTTCGCGGATCCTGCCTCTTTAACCAGTCTCGGGCCCTCTGTCAGCTTTCCGCAGAACCGCCACCGTCGATGCACAGGACCGCTGAAATCAGCGGGGCATGCCTTCCTGCTGCTGCGGCGGTGAGGCTCCCCAGTAGGTGACTGGCTCCTGGACGAGCCCCCAAATTGTGAGAAACACTCCATAGCCAATAACTTAGGCTCAGGCGAGGATCTCAGTGAAGTAGTAATTTATTCGCGATTGCAATGGCGGGCGCCCCACAAGCAGGAGAGAGCGCATCTACAAGTTCCAAAACACAGTTTATATACTTTTTGATGACAAGACCCTCCCCTGTTTCCCCACTGAGTGAGTAATCCAGGTTCACAATCTATCTGATACTTCACAAACAATGCATGGCCTTCAGTTGCCGGCCTGTTAAATTTCAAATTTCTTTTGACATTTTTACTGCTTGAAGTGGTAATGTTTCTTCACTTATCTGACTTGACTTGACACCGTGATTTTCACCTAATTGTCCTAAGGAGTCTGGTTGTCTGCATTTTACAAGGTCGCCTGCTAAGCTTTCTTATCACTATAAGCATATCTCAGTACTGCATTCCCTCCTTCTAAACAATGTAGCTCTGCAAAAACAACATTTCTATTTCCACAGCTCCTTACTTCATCTGGACGACCCCCAGGACGACCACCAGAGAGCACCACGCATGTGTGAATGGGAGGAGAAATAATTAACATACGAAGCGAGGCTGATATTGTAAATATTAATGAATACTAATGAATATGTAACTTTTAGGATATTAATAGCGATCGGGATGTAACAGGACTTGAAGCCAGATTTGGGCGCCTGCCCCTGGTTTCCAGTGCTGAATAAAGCACCTTCATATAATCACCTTGTGGTTATGTGTCTGCTACGCTAACACATACACATCATTATTATTATTATTTTATTTTCTGACCCAATAAACTGTCTCTATCTCAACCCACAGGCCTTAGTTTTTCTCGTTTCTCTCCCCCATCCCGGGGGGAAGGGGGAGGGTGAACGAACGGCTGTGTGGTGTTTAGCTGCTGGTGGGGTTAAACCACAACAGAAGCATACATAAATTGATACAAAGGAACACTTAAATAATACAACTGGACACAAAAATATACATTTTTAGAGAAATTCACATCAGTAATGGTATAAAGCTTTCTTCTGTACTAAGGGGTCCTGAAAATTGAGGACTAAAACATTAGCTTTGTAATGTAAAAGGGTTATCATGACAGTCCTCAAAGGCCACTATATAGCACACTGACATATTCAAGGCTATCAGCTTATATTTCAGTCTGTGTATTCAACTTTTGAGGTCCTTTTATGATTATGCAAACATCAGAAATATAGCGGTATAATAAATGGTACTTATGAAAGCAGAGTTTTAGAGCCAATATTAAAATTTGCAGGCTCAAAACACCCACTTAATATTTAAACAAGTATTTGATACTTCTGTTTGTTCAAAAATAGAAAGAGTAAACGCACTTACATAAAAATAACTTTTACTGCTCAACAAGCGTGCTCATGTGATTTTTATATTAGTACAAACTTAAAACAAACAAACAAACAAATCCATCATATGACTTTTTAGAATAAATGATACCAATTCACCTTTCCCCTACTTGAGTACATTTACATTAAGGCTTTGAATCATCTGACCCACGATTTTACAACATTAAAATGAAAGGGTCCACATGGATGCTAGTATGTCTCACTGAGACTTAGCATGAATAGAATTAAAGCTCACCACCTTAAGGAAACAGAAAGCCACATGCTCATGCCTTAACTATATTCCTTTTTGTCTCCAAACTAGAACATAAAGTTTAATAGTAACAGTATTTCATGGCAAGAGATTACTACTTTTTTATTAATTGCTGAGGCTTTCTTATTTGTAAACAGCACTGAGGGCACTGCATATGGAGTATTAGCCCAAGAATGGGCAGGGAGTAAAAAGCCTGTGGCTTATCTGTCTAAATTGTTGGACCCGGTTAGTCTGGGCTGGCCAAGTTGTTTACAGGTAGTAGTGGCAGCTGTTTTATTAGTAGAAGAAGCACAGAAAATTACCTTCGGAGGAGAGATCAAAGTGATATCCCCACACAATATCCGGGGAGTACTACAGCAAAAAGACCTAAAGAAATTGCTGTAGTACACGTTAAAGGACATCAGCGAGGCCTCACCCCTCAGATCAGAGGGAACAATTTGGCAGACCAGGAGGCTAAAAGAGCAGCACTAATGAGCATACGAATCATAAAAACAAGGGAAGGCTGTCCAGACTGCAGGAATGATTTAAAGGAGTTTCCATGCTATCCTTGTTGGAAAGACTTCGGCATGGATGCAGTCCTGTGCCGATGTCCAATCTATGGACGGGAGGATGGGAGAAAATACATGCATTGTTACCATCACGGGACAAGAAAAGAGCAAAATGATACAAATGGGTATAAAAGAAACAGATAAGGGCAAATGGGTGCTACCTGATGGGCGGGAAATGCTTCCGAAATCTGCAGCTCTGAGGGTATTACAAAAATTTCATGAAAACACCCACTGGGGAACCCAAGCATTAGTGGATCAATTTGCAACAAAGTATATGTGTATAGGGATTTATAATATAGCAAAATGAATTGTGAATGATTGTATGACTTGTAAAAAGGTAAACGCCCAATATATGAGAGAGAAAGGGTGTTGGGAGGTTGGGAATTGGCTCACCGATCTTCTGCCAAAAATCCAATTGGACTTTACAGAGCTTCCAAAAACAGGGAGGTACAAATATCTATTAGTGATTGTAGATCATCTTACACATTTCGTTGAAGCTTTCCCGACAGCAAGGGCCACGGCTCAAACCGTGGTAAAAATATTACTTGAGAATATCATTCCTAGATACGGAATTATAGAAACAATTGACTCTGACTGAGGCCCTCATTTTGTCTCCAAAGTGTCTCGAGGGGCTATGAAAGCTCTGGGAACAAGTTGGGAATACCACGCTCCGTGGCATCCCCAAAGTTCTGGAAAGGTAGAGCGAATGAATGGTGAAATTAAGAAACAACTAACTAAACTAATGCTGGAAACAAAAGCTTCTTGGGTAAAATGTTTATCTCTTGTGCTGTTAAACATACGGACACAGCCCAGAACTGACATAGGAGTTTCTCCTTTTGAAATGTTATATAGTACAACACCCTCCGTTAGACACAGCAACTCATATTGTGTGTTGGCTGTGTATTGTGGGAGGGGTAGAAGCCCTACTTATCTGGTTCTTTGAAATGGGTGCAAGTAACTCGCAGACTCCCCTGAAGAATGCTGCTGCCGAGAAGAATTAGTACCTCGTAGTTCGCTGCAACCGAACTGACGAGCGAGGCAGAGGAGTAAAACGGTGGGGAAGCATTGAGAGGCTGAACAAGGCCTGTTTAAAAGCACCCTGGGAGGATGGGTTTCGATCACCTCCTACAATACATGGGAATTATTATTACAACCTTGGTGAACCATGGATCTGCGCACCCTCACCAACCCTATAAGTGGAGTTTAATTCGGTGGGATGGGGATAACTCTGAGACTCTCAAGACTAATATTACAGCAGGCTCACCCTCCTTTAATATAACTTCGACAGAATTGGTAATTATTCACCTTGGCTTTGCTAACTTTCGGGCCATGTATTTTTAATAAACTGATCGCAATTGTAAAGGGTCGTTTGGAAGCAGCACATTTAATGCTCATCCGTGCCAAATATGAGCCAATAAGTACCGACGAAGAAATTGCAGAAACAATAGTCCTCAGTAGCCAGGCATTGCAGAGATTCAATGAACAAAATGAGTAACCAAATGAAAAAGGAGGGATTGTAATATACAATAAATGTTTGTTCATTGTCTTTTGTATTATAAGAGCAAGGAGTTCTGTTTGAAGAGTGGGGGTAGTGAAGGTCTCTTGCTGAGATAAGAAACTGTGAAGCACCTGGCTAGGCACTGTGATAAGTTGTTAAACCAGTGTGGCAACATTCTGCCTTCCTGCTTCATGACCAAATAAGGAAAAAGAAGTTGAGTCACAATGCAGAGGAAGACTACGGCCTTCATCTTCACGACCACCAGAGGGACCGAGACGACCCCCTAGCAGCAGTACGCGCAGCTGCAGAACATACCCGGAACCAAGCTATAAAAGGGGACTCTGGTGGGGGTAAAGTGCGTGTCGTTGGTAGAGCAGAGACTCCCCGGCTGCCCAGCGCTGTTTTGCTTGCTGTGCTTACTTAATTCAATAAATTTACTTATTGACCTAAAAGCTCTCTGGAAAATTATTTAAGAGAGTAAACTTATAACAAGATGGTATGGAACATCCCTTTGGCCAGTTTGGGTCAGCTGTCCTGGGCCTGTCCCCTCCCAGCTCTTGCTGCACCCCCAGCCTGCCCATTGGCAGGACAGAGCGAGAAGCTGAAAAGTCCTTGGCTTGGTGTAAGCACTGCTCTGCAGCAATTAAAACATCAGCATGTTATCAGCACTCTTCTCATCCTAATCCAAAACATAGCACCCTACCAGCTACTGGGAGGAAAAATAACTCTATCCTAACTGAAACCAGGACAGAGTGGAAAGTAACATCGGAACCAGGAGAAACTAAACTAACTATCAGACGGACTTGAGGAAGCCTTCATCAAAGAGTATAAACTAAGTTGCTGTGGGAATTTTATTGTAATTACTCCAAATTTATTTTACTTACTCCTGTAAAATTAGTAAACAGAGAAACTCTTGAATAGATACCTATTAAGGGAAGAGATTTATCAATAACGGGGATCAGTTAAGCATTATCCCCTGAAGGTAACAGTAAGCTATCTGCAGTGTACACCCCTTTAAGATTAGGGAAGAGGGCAAGACCGGATAGGGAACTGGTGCTGCGGCTGGGAAGGTCTGCCAAGGGCTGCAACCCCTTCGGGCTGTGACCGCCGATCACTATGGCCCTTACCGGACCTCTTCTAGTCCTACTTGGGGTGAGTTTCTTGGCCCAAGCTACGGCCAACAACTGCAGTCAATGTATAGTAACTACTAGAAGAGGATGGTTGAGCTCCCAAGCATTGGTGTATCATACTGTCTATGACTGTAAAGGCCAGAAAATAGGAAGCTGCTTTTTTAACCTAACTCAGTTAGGTTACTCTTAGTAACCTAACTATGCTCTATGCAGAGAAGGTGACAGGACCGTATGCTATGATCCAAAAGAACTCCCTTATCAATATTGGGTAGAAATGAAGACAGATTTGAAAGTAGGCAAATTAATTGGAACAAGTGAAGTTGTAACCACCCTGAATACCTCAGTGTCGATAACCTTTGATGCCAGTGATATTATAGATGAAGACCCATATACTGATTGTGGAAGCCTGAGTTGGAGGAGATATAGTAACCAGCCCAAGTATATTTGTCCTAGAAAGGGTGGAACAGTGGCTTCTACGTGTTACACTGATTGGATAAGAGATGAGCCGTGGGACAGGAGTTATCATTACTGTGGACCCTCAAATTGGGGTTGTGCTTGTTGGAGTACGGATCCTGGGGCTATAGGACCCCAATATATATGCTTAATAGAATAATTAGGTTGCAAGCTGTAGTAGAAATAGTTGTGAATAAAACCGGAGATGCACTCAGATTAATTGCAAAACAAAATACCAAGATGAGAACTGCTTTGTATCAAAATCGCTTAGCTTTAGATTATTTGCTAGCACAAGAAGGAGGAGTCTGTGGAAAATTTAACCTTAGTAATTGCTGTTTAGAGATTGATGATGAAGGAAAAGCTGTGAATGAACTTGTAAAAAGAAATGAAGAAAATTTCACATGTCCCAGTTCAAACTTGGAATGAAATCAATTTAAGAGAATTATGGAGGGACTTTATGGGTGGTGGTTGGCTTACTAGAATCGGGATAGTTGGATTGGGAATATGTGGAGGGTGTTCGTCTCGGTGGAGCAGAGACTCTCAGCGCACCCAGCGCTGTTTGCTTGCCTCTATTCGCTTAATAAATTACAAACTTTAATTAGAATCCTATTTGGGACTCAGTCATCACACTGTTCAACAAGCGTGCTCATGTGATTTTTATATTAGTATAAACTTGAAAAACAAACAAACAAATCCATCATATGACTTTTTAGAATAAATGATACCAATTCACCTTTCCCCTACTTGAGTACATTTACATTAAGGCTTTGAATCATCTGACCCACAATTTTACAACATTAAAATGAAAGGGTCCATATGGATGCTAGTATGTCTCACTGAGACTTAGCATGAATAGAATTAAAGCTCACCACCTTAAGGAAACAGAAAGTCACATACTCATGCCTTAACTATATTCCTTTTTGTCTCCAAACTAGAACATAAGTTTAATAGTAACAGTATTTCATGGCAAGAGATTACTACTTTTTTATTAATTACATTTTATTAATTAATATTATTAATTTAATGACAACATCTTTGGAGAAACTTCCAGTTTTTTTGTTGTACAACACTGCTTTCTGGTGGTGATTCAGGCATGGGGAGTTCATTCAGTTCAACGTGCTGTAAATATAGCCCCACTTTTCCCCTTTAATAGTTGCAGGGCCCTACATAGAACATACAGCTCACAAGCCTGAGCTGACCATGATGGACTCAAAGGTCCTGATTCCACAGGTTCTAGGTCCTTATTAATTATTGCATATCCTGATTTGGCCATTTTGTCATATTGTACTGAACCATTTTTAATTTGCTCCCTTTTCTCTGGTCCCGGGTCTTCAATTTTGTCTGACCCACCTAGGAATTTTACTGTGGCAATTCCTACAGCCCTTGGTTACCTAGTAAGAGTGTCTTGCAGGGGGTTTAGGACCTATCACCCACCCACGAACCCTATAGGAATCGCTTCGGTCCTTCACCGGCCAAGTCCCTCGCGGGAGATTGGAACCGCGGTTAGAAGACCTCCACACTCGCTTCAGAACTAAATTCCGTCTCAGTCACACTCTTACACACACAGGCAACCAAATCCCACCCAACCGAACGGTATACGCCTTAAATACTTACGACTCCGTCGTCTTCGTTCAGATCTTCGCACGCAGAATTACGGGTAAAATACAATGCTGCAGCCGGCAAGGGAGCTCATAAAAAAATCAGATTCTTTGCTTGCCTTTATTCAGGTTCAGGATGGTGTTAGTCCCAGAATCACAGAATCACAGAATTTCTAGGTTGGAAGAGACCTCAAGATCATCGAGTCCAACCTCTGACCTAACACTAACAGTCCCCACTAAACCATATCCCTAAGCTCTACATCTAAACGTCTTTTAAAGACCTCCAGGGATGGTGACTCCACCACTTCCCTGGGCAGCCCGTTCCAGTGTCTAACAACCCTTTCGGTAAAGAAGTTCTTCCTAAGATCCAACCTAAAACTCCCCTGGCGCAACTTAAGCCCATTCCCCCTCGTCCTGTCACCAGGCACGTGGGAGAACAGACCAACCCCCACCTTGCTACAGCATCCTTTGAGGTACCTGTAGAGAGCAATAAGGTCACCCCTGAGCCTCCTCTTCTCCAGGCTGAACAATCCCAGCTCCCTCAGCTGCTCCTCGTAGGACTTGTTCTCCAGGCCCCTCAAAGCCCCTCAGGTCCCGACCTGACTCGAACAGGAGCCACCAAATGGTGGGGCGCCCCTCCTAGATCAAGTCAGAATTCAGGAACCAAGACCATCCCGGACGAGCCCCCAATGGTGATAAATGACTGAGTCCCAAATAGGATTCTAATTAAAGTTTGTAATTTATTAAGCGAATAGAGGCAAGCAAACAGCACTGGGTGCGCCGGGAGTCTCTGCTCCACCAAGACGCACACCTATTACATCAGGTGGCTGATTTTTATGCTCCTAGACTAATACATATTCATCACTATTCCTAGAAAGGGCAGGGTTATTATAATTAGTTCCTGGAATCCAAACCCTCTCCGGATGCATGCGTATCAGTCTCTGGGGGTCTTTCTGGGGGTCTCTTGTGCTGAAGGCTCGTAGTCTTCCTCCCAGGCTTTGTCCTTCGGTCGTCCTTCAACTCCCCCTTTCTCCTTATTTGGTGGATCTCTTTGCCGGATATCAGAGGCTTGGGCAGCGTCCCATGCAAAAGTCAGCAGTTTCCTAAAAAAACTCCTTGGTCCTCTTATCTCCCAGACTCGAGTCTCAATGTTCGTCCTTCAAACCCTCTATTTACACAAATTGCTGGACCCTTCCTTTGCATGATACAAGAGCTATGTACACTAATCACTCTGTTATTCTTAAATGGAAGGTTATATTTCATCATGCGGCCCTAGCATTGTTCCATACTGACACAAATCAAATTAACACATTTCACATGTGTGAAGACTGTAAGCGGCCTGGCCTCTCCTTTTGATCTCCCCAGAAGGCTGGGGTGAGCCTGGCGTGCTGCGGATACAGCAGGGTGCTGGTGGCCCTACTTGTGCCCATGCTTTGGGCTTGATGTAGTGTCCACTACCTTGCTAATACCCCACGCCCTTTCCAGATGTCATGGTGATAAACGAGGACATGGAGCCACGGCAGTACCTGATGAGCAGCCAGACGGCCCAGGTAAAGCTGAAAAATGTGGCGTCCCACGACCTCGGGGACCCAGGTGAGAGCTGTAGTGGGTGCAATATGTTGCTTCAGTGCTGCTTGATCGTGGCACTTTTGGAACCTTGATCCTGGCTCTGATTGGGGACGTCTGTTGCTCACTGCCCTGCTGCATCCACTCTGTCCTTGCACAGATGACGAGCCCTGGCGGTGTGTCAACGTCTACCTGATTCACAACATGGCCAACTGGAAGGACCTGAACCTGAAGTTTGTGCTGCAGGTATATCGTGACTACTACCTGACACACGATGCGATGTACCTGCAGGATATGTGGCTGGTCTGCCAGGCACCGGGGGAGACCCTGCCCCTTGCGTGGTAGGGGTGACACGGCCTCCCCCTGTCTTTCCATGGGAGATCGGAGACATCCTGAGAGGGATGCTGGGGCTGCATGACCATCCCCTGCCTCCTGCAGGCTGTGATGGATTCGGAGTTGAATTTTGAAACAGATAACGACGGGCTGATTGAGAATGAAGGCTTTGCTGACCGGATGTACGATGCATGGGCAGTGAATGGAGCCAGGTGGGCAGGAGAGGCAGGTGGGCAGGGTGATGGAGAGCAGCATCTGGGGAACATGGGAGGTAGCTCAGCGCCAAGGACACACTCCCCATCTATCGTGGGAGTTCTGTGCGGCCTTGTCAGTGCTGCTGTCCTTTTTGCTCCAGCAGCACCTGCTGTGGTAGGCTGTGGCTGGCAGCCATCTGGATGATGTGCAAGATGGTGTGGTGGTTTTACCGTGCTAGGCAGCTGAACACCACAACTGCTCTCTCACTCCCCCTCCTCAGATGAGGAGGGGAAGAAGTAAAGGAAAGAACAACTCACGGGTTGAGATAAGGATAATTTAATTAAAGAGAAAAAATATTATTATGGAAATATTATTATTAATTAAACAATTCAACTAAAGGGAAAAAAGGGAAAGGGGAAGAGGGAGGGGGAAAGGGAATAACAAAACAAAACAAGTAAAGGCTATGTGGAAGTGCAGAGGAAAGAAATTACTCTCTACTTCCCACAAAGGAGCAATGCTTGACCACGTCCTTGAAGCAGGGCCTCAACGCTCATAGCCATTGTTAGGGAGGACAGGCATTTTCATGAGAGTCCACCCCTCCCCTCTTCTTCCTTCTTCCACCTTTTATTGCTGAGTGTGACATCATATGGTATGGAATATCCCTTTGGTTGGTTTAGGTCAGCTGCCCTGGTGATGTTTCTTTCTCACTTTTTTGCCCACCCCCTAGGAGGGTTAGAGAAAGTCCTGATGCTGTGCCAGCACTTCTCAGCAGCAGGCACAACACCAGTGTGATACCACTGCTGTTCTAGCTACAAGTGCAGAGCGCAGCACTGTATGGGCTGCTGCAGGGAAAGTTAACATCCCAGCCAGACCCAGTACAGATGGCAGAGGTGCTAGGTGATGCTGAGACCCAGCAGAAGTACAGCAGCATCTTGCAGAAGGGCAAGGAGGCATTTGAGAGGATGCTGTGGAACGGCGCGTGCTTGCCAATGGGAAATCATTATGGGAGGGGTGCTGGGACAGCATATGCACCAGCTGGGGTGCAGCTACCAATTTACCCAGTTTCCTGTATTTTCTAGGGAAATACTACAACTATGACAGCAGTGGGAGCAACACCTCCAGCAGCATCATGTCGGACCAGTGTGCGGGGCAGTGGTTCCTGGGGGCTTGTGGCCTGGACCAAGGGAAGCTGGAGGTGAGAGGGGGGACAGAGGAGGCTTTACCTGTGAGGGAGCAGCAGGGTTGAGTGCCTGCTGTGGGTTGCGGGGGCTCTAGCACCTCCTGCGCACTGGTGTGCACTGGGCAACACTGGGGTGGAGGCTGTTTGAGGCAAATCAGTGCACTAATCAGTGCTTAGGAACAGGCTGTGCAACAGGAGTGTGCAACCTCTGTCAAGTCTGGCACACTGCTAGGAAGGTCCCGCTGGGTTCTGTTCTCAGCAAAATGATATTTGCTTAAAAACAGAGAAAACATGCATTTCCACATGCTATGTGCTGACTGGTTTGAAGTCCTAAATGAGTGTCAGAGGAGATGAAGGTTGATTTGTGGCCTGAAAGCCCACAGCTGTTTGGTTGCAAGAGAAGAATTGGATGAAGACTGCTCACGTGCAATGGGGCAGTAAGAGCAGCGATGGTAACATAATGCCTGGAACACAGTGGGGCGACAGAACGCCCCGCTATGGATTATTTCTGACCAGTGGAAAAGTGACAGACCCTGCTGCTGAAAGAGCAGAGCTCTGTGGTGATAATGAGTAGGCAAAAGCTCAGGGTAGCGGAAGGAAAGAGCAGCCCTCTCAGTGCGTGAGGGTGATGGGTCACTTCTGCTGATGTTGAGAGGTTACCCCAAACTCCCTCCCCTGAGAGCAGCCTGTGCTAAACACTGCGGGATTTAGTGAGAAATAGGCATCTGGATGCGCCCTCTTGCAGTTATTCCAGCCCTGTGCAGCAGTGCTCCCAACAGCCTTCTTGCATGCAGTAAATGTGGCGCAGTCCCAAATGTCTCCTGTGTTTTTGCTGATATCAGACTTTATTGCTTAAAGTGTTGTTCTTTGATGTCTGGTGAACTTTGAGCTTGCTGAAGGCTGCACTGGTGAACTTCTGTTTACTACGGTCATCCAGGTTTTTGTACATGTTTTGATCCCTTGCCCTGCTGGTAGAACTCCTGCTTGTAACACATTCCTGCTGCATGTACAGGTCTGTAATGAAATGCAAAGTAAGAAAAATCAGTGACCTCAGTCCTGAAAGAACTCTGCCCCAAAACATTCTGTTAAAGACTGCTTCCCAAACGATGCTTATGCTTATCTCCAGATCCAGAGCCACAATGGAAACATGACTGTATCGGATGCTTGGATTTAGCACAGATAAAAGGTATCTGCTGCTTTTCCCTGGATGAATCTGCAGAAGTTACCGGGTTAGCCTGCTCAGACTGCCCCTGGCAGGCACCGTGCTTGCCTCTTCCTTTGCCTTCACAGCAAGTGTGTGTGGAGATTCTATGCATCCCATGCTAGGGCCAGGCACGCGTGGGCATTGTGCTCGCTCCACGCCAGCTACAGCATCGCTTCTGGCTCAGTGTCAAAGGCTTCTTGCTGGGGCTTTCCAGGGGCTGTGTTGGTGGAGGATGGAGGCTGGCTGGGTCACTGCTGCTGCAGTGCTGCAGTACAAATTTTGCTTGCAGCTCCAAGGCAGTGACTTGCGCCAACACTTTTTAGTTTTTATCACCAATAAACTGTGGAAAAGTGTTATTTACTTTCAGCTATACACAGAGGCTTTTTATCTTAATGCAGTTCTCCCTGTTGTTTGGGCAGTAGGCCTCTTCATGCTTGGGTTGTTCTGTTTTGGTTTGGTTTTGCAAGAGCTTACTCAGCATGGTGCTTCGGTTTGTTCTCCTAACTGTCCTGAGCTTTTGGCTTTAGTTTGTTGAATAACTTGTTTTTCCCTCATCAGGTGGGGTGTGGGACAGGTTCTGCCACTTTCTCCTGTATTTTCCTGAAGCAGCTGTTTGTTCTCTGAGAGCTGCTGACCTTTTACAGGCCTGAAAGTTTTACTGGGGTAAAAGTTTCAAGTCTCTCGTGTCAGACCCAGCAAACCACGGGATGTTCTGTGTGTCATGGTCCAACTTCATCGCTGTGCTGTCCCTTCTTGCCTCAACCTTTGGCTGGGGCCGCAGTCCCTGCATCACTGCCTAATAGCACAACTGAAGGGACTGAAGTCCTGAAATCAGTCAAAACTGATTTCCTCCCCCCCACACACACTGAGCTGAAGCTGTCTGCCAAAGTAACTTCCCATGTCCATAACCAGGAATTCAAACACGGCAAGACCGAGTGTGGCCGGCCTGTCCCCCCGAGCAAACCCTGAGAGCAGCCAGGGCTTTGGCCAATGGCTGGAGGGAGTTTGTGGAGCCATGCACACTGGAGGTGTCACCCGCTTCTGCCAGGAAGTGGGCATGAAGTTCTGCATCTTTGAGCAGCTGCTTTTCTGTCTTTAGCAAAAAGCCTTTTTCTTCCCCAGTGTTCTCAGGAAGTGCTTGTTCATGCAGTTTCTCCTTAAGAAACGGGACCCTGGTCATCAAGCCACTGTCTCTCTGCGCAGATCTTCCCCAAGAGCCATGTTGTCAGTGCCATGGGCTTTGCCAGTGGCACCATGGGAGCAGTGAATGGCATGAGGCCTGACGGGGTGCCTGATACCTACCTTCAGGGAGCAGTCTAGTGAGGTGTGAATTGGCGTCGTCTATGCCTTGGCTGCCACCATGATCCAGGAGGTGAGTGGAGGTGCTGTGGGTGGAGATAGCAGGTGCCACCTTGGGGCGATGCAGATGCTGATGGTTTTGTTCTGCTGCAGGGGCATGTGGATGCTGTAGTGCGTGGCCCCCTGGGCTGACCCCCGCCGCTGGGGGGGGGGGGGCAGTGATTTGCAGAAATCAGACTCTATAACCTCGGAATAGTTATAAAGCAGGTATGTTTATTCAGTGCTGTGCACAGACTCCGGGCGCAAGGGGGATAGCTCCACCTAATCTGCGCCCCAACTGTTACTGGCAGTGTGCTTATATGAGTGGGATAAATATATATTAATTTAATTTCCTGTAAGTCTCCTGTATATTCATCAGGTCTCCGAAGAAGAATCATTAACGTAGGTTCTGTCTCTATTCGTATGCGTACTGGAGTCCTTGGGTGGTCATCCTGAGTACTCTGGTGGTCTTTTGATGAAGGCCAGAAGTCTTCCTCGCTGCTAATCTTCTGGCCTTTCCTGTCTTTGACAGACTTCAGCAGTCAAGCCAGTTCTTGCTGATTCCCTTATCTATGCATACAGTCTTTTACTCCCTTATCTTTGGGTCGTTAACATACAATTATGCTAGTGAAGACCTAGGAAACAACATCCTTTATCTTGTTCCCTGTCTCAGGGGTCTGGCTGGAACAATCCCCGGGGGGCTGGTGACAAACCCAGCCCCAACGCTGCCTGACCTGGTCTGACACTGTGTGATTGTCCTGGTTTCAGCTAGGATAGAGTTAATTTTCCTCCTAGTAACTGGTATGATGCTGTGTTTGGGATTTAGGATGAGAATAACGTTGATACCACACTGATGTTTTAATTGCTGCAGAGCAGTGCTTACACCAAGCCAAGGACTTTTCAGCTTCTCGCTCTGTCCTGCCAGCGGGCAGGCTGGGGGTGCAGCAGGAGCTGGGAGGGGACAGACCCAGAAAGTGACACTGTTATCCCAGTCCCTTCTACCCCCATCACATTTAGGGTTTCATTAGTAAATTTAAGCCCTGATACAGGCCAGCAATGACCTAGCTACCCCAGTGTATTGGGTTTATGTGGCAAGGTTCTGGTACCGGGGGGGCTGCAGTGGTAGCCCCTGTGAGAAGAATCCAGCAGCTGCCCCATGTAAGATAAGGGCCAGTTTCAGCCGGCTCCAAAGGGGCCCACCGCTGCCCAGAGCCAAGCCATGAGCAACACAGTTTGTGCCTCTGTGAGAGCACATGCAAGAAAAGGAAAAAAAAAAAAACTGCTGCACAACAGCAGCTGGGAGAGCAAGGAGTGAGAAACCTCCCTGCAGACACCAAGGTCAGTCCAGAAGGAGGGGGAGGAGGCGCTCCAGGCACCGGAGTTGAAGCCCCCTCCATGGCCCACAGAGAGGCTCCTGGTGTGGAAGGCTGACCCCCCCTCCCTGCAGCCCATGGTGTACCACGGTGGAACAGATCTCCATGCTGCAGCCCGTGGAGAGGAGCCCATTCAGGAGCAGGTGATGGGGGGGGGGCTCAGGGGAGCCCAAGCCAGACCAACCTGCTCCTGACGAATAGACCCTGCAGCACAGACCCACAGGTGAAGCACCTCCCAAAGAGCCACTGCCCGTGGAAAAGCCCACACAGGATGAGCCCAGGAAGGTTGGCACCCCACAAGAGGGAGCCCACACCAGAGCAGGGTGGAGAGTGACCGTGAAGGAGCAGTGAAAACAAAGCACCATGGGCCGACTGCAGCCCCCACTCCCGGCTCCCCCGCACCACTCAGGACAGGGAAGAGATGGAAGAGAGTGGATGGGGGAAGGTGCCCCCAGCTTGTTTCTCCGTTTCTCACCGTTCCAGCCTGTCAGCAATAAGTAATAAATTTTATTAATCTTCCTATGCTAAGTCTGTTTTGCCCGTAACGATAATTGTAGAGTAATCCAAATTGAGGTACACTTTGAGAAAACCTTCAGGTATACTTTTTCATTTATCAAGGAGCTAGCTGTTGTGGTTTAACCCGGCCGGCAGCTAAACACCACACAGCCGTTCGCTCACCCTCCCCCCTCCCTCTCTGGGATGGGAGAGAGAAACGGGAAAGTAAAGCCTGTGGGTTGAGATAAAGACAGTTTATTAAGATAGGAAATCATAATATTAATAATAAATAGTAATAATAATAGTGTGTATGAAACAAGTGATGCACAATGCAATTGCTCACCACCCGCTGACCGATGCCCAGCCCAACCCCGAGCAGCCGGCCCCCCACCCTGGCTAGCCACCCCTATATATTGTTGAGCATGACGTCAGATGGTATGGAATAGCCCTTTGGCCAGTTTGGGTCAGCTGTCCTGGGTCTGTCCCCTCCCAGCTCCTGCTGCACCCCCAGCCTGCCCGCTGGCAGGACAGAGCGAGAAGCTGAAAAGTCCTTGGCTTAGTGTCAGCACTGCTCTGCAACAAGTAAAACATCAGTATGATATCAATGTTATTCTCATCCTAAATCCAAAACATAGCACCCTACCAGCTACAAGGAGGAAAATTAACTCTGTCCTAACTGAAACCAGGACACTAGCTTTCTGAGAAGCCCTGACTCCCCTAAGAGAGGGAGTTAGAAGAATCTTATCAAGTAGAGATAGTGACTTGCAGAAAACGGACTCCACAGTCAGTAAGACTGTAAAGTAGGTATGTTTATTCAGCACTGGGCAGTACGGGGGTAGTCCCGCCAAAGTCGTGTGCACCTGATGCAGCAGCTTGCCATGGTTATATGCAGTAAAGAGTTACATATGCATGAAGTTTCACAATATGCCTATACATATTCATAACCTGTCCCCACTTCATATTAAAATTAGTTCCAAGGAGTCATTTCCATAAACTCCTCCCATCTGCGCTTTCACAGTGTATTCTGGTGGTGGTCGACAGGGGTCGTGGGGATGAAGATTGATAACTCTTCCTCATCACTGCTAGTTGACCTCTTGTCTCTGCGCAGACTCAGTTGCTCCTTGGCTCTTGTCCATCCGCAGGACCCGTTTCTGCCAGTTTCTTGGGCCAGTCCGAACAGGACCAGATGTAAAGAATGTGCTCTACACCGCAGCCGGGGAGAATGGCCCCACCTGGAGCCTCTGGCAGAAAGAACCTGGGGAAACTCGAGGTCGACCCCTAGGGTTTTGGAGCCGGGGATACAGAGGATCTGAGGCCCGCTACACTCCAACCGAAAAGGAGATATTGGCAGCATATGAAGGAGTTCGATCTGCTTTGGAAGTGGTCGGTCCTGAAGCGCAGCTCCTCCTGGCACCCCGACTGCCGGTATTGGGCTGGATGTTCAAAGGAAGGGTCCCCTCTACACATCATGCAACTGATGCTACATGGAGTAAGTGGGTTGCACTGATTACTCAGCGGGCTCGAATAGGAAACCCCAGTCGCCCAGGAATCTTGGAAGTTATTATGGACTGGCCAGGATGCAAATACTTTAGCATGTCATCAGGAATACTTGGGATGTCATCAGGCCATCAAGGTAGAGATGCAACATACAGATGTGGAATTAGAGGGTGGGGAAGCCAGGCGGCTGGGATCCCTTGCTAGAGATGCAGGCATTGACAAAGCAATTGGAGATGGAGTACGACCTTACAGCCTCTGGAGGCGTCTCCTGTCAGCTGTGAGGGAAAGGTATCCCTACAAGGAAGAACTTGTATGTCTGCCAGGCAAGTGGACCACTATGGAGAA